>JANHQD010003016.1:0-60987 GCA_024721195.1 Marasmius sp. AFHP31
GGAGAAACATTCTTACCTACACCCAAATTGCATGTCCTATCAAAGTCATCACGTATACCCTGTTTTTGACCCGAATTGCTATGAATGGCAGTCATTTATATATATTAGGTTAATGTCATGAAGTGCTGCTTTTCCCCTATCCTTTCATTTTTTAGTGCCCATTCCCCTTCTAGCACCTTGCCGTAGGTAAATGCAGAATACTGGGGAAAAGGGGGAGCGAGTAGACAGTCGATCAAATAGACGTAGTAGGGAAATGAGGAGAATGAAAAGGGAATATGAGAAGATCGTTGATAATCGTGAGGGGAATATGAGACACGAGGCTAGGTGAGACGTAAAAGAATGGACACGCGTCGCTGAAACGTGTAAGGCACGTAAACGTCGGTGATGGCAGGATCTGATGATACGGAAGTAATCCAGAAAGGTTCGGAAGGCTCTAGTACTGTTTTCTGAGGCTCGGATGGGCTCTGATCTCGAAGGAGGGGACTCGATGTGCTCTACTCGAGGCTCTGCTCTGGCTCTGAGGTGGGGGAAGGAAAGAAAGGATGATAAATATTGGGGACAGCTCGAGCGACAGCTATTGACAGGTGGGCCCGTGCGTGTGAACTATAGAAGGATACAAACAGGACCAACAAATGATGCGAATAGGTAAACGTATGCCGAATCGGGAACAAAATGTGGCTGAGACTGTAGGTACAAAAGCGGCCATGCAAAAGCAACGGTTTGGCTACTGACACACCTCCCTCGACATATCCACGACCCAACTACGTGCGGCAGCTACTTTGAGGTTGACCAGACCTCATGTACGCATACGGGGTGGACTAAGTCCCGATAGCGGCGCGTGCACTGAGAGGAGTGTCGTGTCGATATCGAGGTTGATGGACTATCGCCATAGGTACGAATGTTGAGTCTTTTAGTGTAGCTTTCAAGAAAAAGGAAATCAGTAAGTAAAATGAGAAGGAAGAGAGAAAATGAAAGAACGCAGTGATTCTCTGAGCAGTCCATCTGACCCTGCGACAACCTGTTTATCACTTTTGATGCCCATTTGTTACATTGCTGCCTACCAGATGCCTGTTTCCCCCTTTCACATCATTTCCTTCCCCATCCTTGTTCTTTCACATTGCCCTCACAACCTATTCAATCCATTGTTCTTATTGTTCTTTTCCACGCAACAGTTACTCGTTCCAGACTCGTTCTTGTTCTATACTTTGACTACTATTGGTTTCTCCTTGTTCCCTATTGTCCTAAAGTGCTAGACACTAAGACTTCGGATATAGAGACGACGGCAGCAGAAGTCATCTAGCAGGGACAACAACAGGGATGGCAGAGGCAGTGAGCAGAGAGCAAGAGCAAGTAAGGAACTGGTCCCAATGACAATGTAGATATATTGCAGGTAAAGAGAAAAACGGAATTAACTACTCACCTGGTCCCAATGACAAGATGTCAAGATGAGGGACCAGATGTAAACTACCTAGCTTATATACTGGAATATGAGTCGCATGAGAATAAAGAAAGATAATAGGGAACAAGGGGGGAAACAATAGTAGTCCAGATATGGAATGATAACGAGTAACTGCTGTATATAAAAGAACAAGGAGAACAAAGGAAACAATGGATGGGATGGGTTGTGAAGACGATGTGAAAGAAAAAGGATGAGAAAGGAAATGATGGGAGTGATGTGGGAAGGGGAACTGGGTATCTGGTAGGTGTCAAAGTAACAAATGGGTATCAAAGTGACAAACAGGTGCTAAAAGATGTCAGCAATCACCAGTCTCTGACCTGGTGATGTGTCGCACTAAGCTTTCAGACAACAAGAAATGGGGCAAGGAACAGAGAGTAAGAGATTCTATACACTGGTGAGGATAAACCAGCTCAAGACTGGGGAATACAGGTCAAGTATCTACTCCTTATATACTACTAGAGGACTATGCCATGTGTCTAATGTGTGTACATGACATCATAAAGCAAGGCACAAAACAGAAAGTGAAACAGTAAGTGAAACAGGACCAGCATGTGTCTACAGCATGTGGGTCCCTCATGTATCTACCATGTGTATGATCATGTGAGAGATATGATACAGATATAGATGACAGACAAGAGATATGATAATAGATAAGATGGAAAAGGATAAAATAAGGGGAAAAGATAAGATAAGAGGGGAATTCATGACAAAAGGGGAATGGGTGCTAAGAAAGAAAAAGATAGGGGTAAAAGCGGCACCTCATGATACCTATTATCTTTCTTATTCTTGCATGACTCATATTTCAGATCACTGACCAGGTATATAAGCTAAGTAGTTTACACCTGGTCTCTCATCTTGACCTCTTGTTGTTGGGACCAGGTGAGTAGTTACTTCTGTTTCTCTCTTTACCTGCAATGTATCTAACTTGTTGTTGGGATCAGTTCCTTTACTTGCTCTTGCTCTTTGCTCGCTACCTCTGTCATCACTGTTGTTGTCCCTGTATCCAAAGCTTGAGTGTCTAGTGCTTTAGGACAGTTAACTTTTGGTTAAAATCCTCACATTACTCATATCAACACAGTCATCAGCTGTCAGAGTTGGAGTGTCAATTGCTTTCCTACTGCCCTGATGGGCCCTCTGCTCACTCACCACATGCTCCAGAATGCCACAAACTTTCTATATGCATTCTGTGTTTTCGTATGTTGCCATCTAAATTTCATTGATCGCAGTTATCTAGTCTTTGTCAATCTCATATGCACCTTCTAATACATGGCCAGATGTTCGTTGAGACAATAATTAGATGTGGCCGTTTGGGATAAATCCAATGTGCAAAATAGGATCTAAACCAAGAATTTACCCAGTTTTGTCCCAAGTCAGATTTTTGATACCAGAACTGGTTTTTTCTGTCTACCTGGTCTGAGTCACAATCAGATTGGGATTAAGTACAATTTTCAGCCTACCCTCAACAGCTTCCACGAAGCCATATTCCCGCTGTACCGCCCAGGAATGTTCTAGACATACTATGACGAGGTCAATCACCGGACGTCCCGTTCACATCACGCAAGACACGTTTCCTTGGCACCGCCTGTGTCCGGGATAGATTGGCTGGCGGTGAGTTGTTTGAATACCGCGGCATCGGTTTCAGGTTCTGAAAAAAAAAGGGATACTGGAGGGATACTGTGGAATGAAGGTTCTTGACACAGCAATCAGGAGCCTGGTTGAGGCGCTCGTCTCTTCCTTCTCTTGTACCTCTTTGAACAGAGGACCGACCTCCGGGTTATTTTTTTGCTCTTTTAAGGGCTAACATTCCATTCTTTTGAGGTACTGACCAGTTGATCAGCAGAATACGTCGTTTTTGTGACGCCGTCTGCATTGCAATTATCGATCTTCTCAAAGATCCTCCAACCTAGACCTCACCTCCGCCAACGACGCCAACGCCAAACTACAAGTTGGATACAAAATGGAATACAGAACCAGATCCCAAGTCCAATCGCCAACCAATATCTTGATTTGGCCATTTTCACGCTGCAGAAAAGAGCACATGAGATGCAACTGAGTTATGTTGGATTGTTTGCCGGTGCCCGTTGATGTCTTCAACCTCCCACCATCAAGCTCTATGTGAACACCTCAACCACCCTTCAGATCCTCTCAATCCCTGACCAGTGTGCTTCGTTTTGTCTCTCAAGATATGATTCAAGCCATTAGCTACGCCTCAGCTGCATTATCTTCAAGGAGCCCCATCAAGAGCAACACAACCCTGCATATCTCTTTAATAAATCCTCCAGGCTCCCAGACTGTTCATTTCAAAGCTCAATGCCGTTCAATGCTCAGCAAAAAGATCCAAGCCAATCTACATCATGTCTACTTCAAGTTTGCAAGATCTTCAAGACTGCCATTCCTCTATTATCCTTGTGCACTGATCGTATTCCGAGGGTTCTTTTTTGTTTGTAGATCTTGGGGCTGCTGAGGATCAGACAAAGGTAGATGAGATTGGCCATGGATATCTGCGCTCACTGGTGAGTTGCTAGTCATACTTGCTCTTGTTACAGATTGCCCCACTGTTCCTCCTGTTTCCTTGGTCCCTGGACTACTATCCTTGACTTCCCTTTGATTCCACTTCATTCCATGTCCCCAGTATCGCATTATGGCTTCCTTGATGTTCCCGGCCATTCTGGATCATTCCATACCTTGTGTTCATCATTCCATATGATTTCCATCATGATATTGCTGTACTTGACATCCCTTGATTGTTCCATCAGTTTCTACCTGACTCCTTTGATATTCCTTGATGTTCTACAATGTTCTTTCATTATTCCTTATTAGGATTCATTTCCATAACTCAGTATGCTGTACCTTGACATATATACTCATGGACACCTGTAGATAGATTCCCTAGTCTGACAACTTCGTCTCACATTGCTTGTACCCAGCATGTACTGTGTAGCAAGTGTCCCACTCATTATCTATTGATTCTACTTCGACTTCCTGACCTAGAAGATGGCCTGAGGGGCATTAGACCTAGTCCTGTTCTTGACAGCTCTGGACAGACTGATAAAGTACCTTTGGATTAGGATGTTGCCGTTGCCCCTCACCCTCGCATCACGTCCCTACGGCCGTTGTTTGTACTCAAACCACACAGAGCTGAGCGGCCACTGAAGTGCTATATGGCTTTGATGTATTTTATTCCAATCACTATACATATTGCTTTTCTATTCTATCCAAACAGGCGTTAAATGAATGAGCGAAGGAGGGGGAGGGAACAGGGACTGGTTACTGGTCATTGAGCTGAACCAGTGGGCTGACCAACAGATTTTGCATCACCAAATTGGGTTATTTTCCAATTTTCATTGGGATAAAAGCCCAAATTGTCTGTTGGGTTTGAATCCATCTTTGGGCAGGTCAGGGCTTTAAACTAATTCAGATTTGGATTTAAACCCATTACCGGACACCCAATTATTTCTTGGAAATATTGGCTGGCCATGTACAGTCATCAGCTGTCAAGATCAGAATGTTTTGGGTCAATTGCTGGCCCATGATCCATCATTCCAATGGATCCCATTCATGCCTATTGTTTGGTTTGTGTCCTAAAGCGCTAGATGCTAAGACTTTGGATACAGAAGCGACGGTGGCAGAAGTCAACTAGCAGAGACGACAACGGAGATGACAGAGATAACGAGCAGAGAGCAGGAGCAGGTAAAGAACTAGTCCCAATGACAAGTTAGATATATTGCAGGTAAGGAGAAACGGAATCAACTACTCACCTAGTCCCAATGACAAGAGGTCAAGATGAGGGACCAGGTGTAAACTGCCTGGCTTATATACTGGAATATGAGTTGCACGAGAATAAAGAAAGATAATAGGGAACAAGGAAAGAACAATAGTAGTCCAGATATAGAATAAGAACGAGTCCAGAACGAGTAACTGTTGTGTATAAAAGAACAAGAAGAACAAAGGAAACAATGGATGGGATGGGTTGTGAAGACGATGTGAAAGAACAAGGATGAGGAAGGAAATGATGGGAATGATGTGAAGAGGGGAACCGGGTATCTGGTAGGCGTCAAAGTAACAAATGGGCGTCAAAGTGACAATCAGGCGCTGAAAGGGAAATGGACGCTAAGAAAGGAAAAGATAGGGGGAAAAGTGGCACTTCATGACAGTTTGTGGTGTCTGTTATAAGCCTACTATTACTGTGCTTGTGCTTGTTAATTTCACAAGTTTGTTGATTCTGTTAGTGGAAATGGTTACAGGGTCTGAATTTTACTCTGTGATGTTCCCTGCACCATCCCTTCCACACTTGGGATTGTGAGTTTAATTGCATGTTTCACAATATTATTTCATCTTCTACATCTATGTGCTTACCTCCTTGTGTTTTCAATCAGGTTGTGAAAAACAAAACACTGTTCAATTGCTTTACAGCAGAGGATTCTTACAATAAGAATTGTGACATCATTTCAACCTGAGGATATTTTAGTTTCAACATTACCACCCGCAATTAGGCAGATGACAAAGAAGATTCTTATTGTAAGAATCTTTTTTTTACATGGTTCTCTGACCATATGCTGTTGAACTCGAATGTTACAACTCAAACACTTTCACAGCCTGAACATGCCCAAAATCCCATACCAATAGCCCAAAAAGAACTGAATTAACCTCCCTCACACTCTCTAGGGCTACAAGTTGCCTTGGCACCCCATTTTACGATCTCCCACAGCCTCTCAGCCTATTCTCCAACCTTTCCCCTTATGCCAAGTACGTTTGTAGCCTTGCATGGCCCAATAAAATACCATAGTTATCTAGGATTACCAATATATAAATACCGACTTTTGCATTGAGCCTCACCCTGCAACTGTTACAACCCCCTCATGAACTCAAAACATTGTGTAACGCTGGTGGGACTATTTGTCCCGATCCTTAGATCACACTGTATGAACACAACGAGGTTTATAACCAAGCTTTGTACTAGATAGAGTGAAATGAAAAGATGGGCTACTGTTTGGTAAGCAAGAGTCTTTTATACGTGCGAGGTAAAGTTATTGGTAAACATGGGTAAATACTGGAGGAGGCGTTACACCCTCCCCCACAAGATGAAACTGTGAGGTGAATCGAAGACAAAGAAGAGAATAGATAGGAAATAGAGAGGTTGATCAAATTGTCCAGAACGTCGGTAATAGACGTCATGTGTTTTGGTGTCCATCAAACACCATTGGCAATTCGAAGTTTAAATTTTCTCCTTCCGCAACGTCCATCTACTCGTTGGGCTCGCCGACCTGTGCAATCTCCAAACTCTCGGGGGCACTGCCTGTGGCTCCCACCTCCTTATCCTCAACCTTCTTCTCCAACTCCATCTCCACGTTGTGATTGTCAGAAGTCTCTACAGGCGACTCCTGACTGGTCTCTGACACAGAGGCGTTAGGATTACCTAGAACTGTCGGGGCTCCAGGTATATCCATAACGGTACGAGCTGGACGCTCAACTAGCCGGCCGTCAGGATAAAAGAGGTTATCATTAAACCCTGCTGGCAGACCGTTGGCTGTGAGGAGAGGGTAGAGGCGATCCTTCAGTTGTTGAAGGTCCACTCGCAAGTAGGTATCGCTAACTTGGAGGGAAGCTAACCAATGAGCTGCCCAGTATGCGGCGTTTTCCACCACGGCGACTGTGACGCCTTGCCTTCCGAAGAAGGCAGCCAGATCATTGATATACAAGTTGATTGAAATATGTCAGTATCCTGGCTGGGGAGAAAGTGTTCCACACGGAATGAATGATTTCAAATTCAATAGCAGTGTTATTGCAAAATGCCTGCTGAGCATCCCTATAATCTATTGAGCCCGGTCTTGAGGTCTGGAACCTTGACGCTCGCTCTAAGGCTAACTATCTACTGCCGATCGTGATAGAGCTTCCGACCGTTAGTCGGCGTATCTCCAGCGCTATTGGGGTGGGAAGCATTGGGAGGGAACCAAAGCCTCGTTATAAGAACATGTAGCGATTAGCCGGCATATGTGGACAGTGACGATCGTCAACATCCAGGTCAGTATAGAGTTGAGCCAAGTATATTCGGCCTTTGCAAAAACGAGATTGCGGAATTCATTGGGCAGCTCAAAGTCACTGGACATTGATTCGACACAAAACAATTGTCACATTTGGCATAAATGTACTGTCCTATTTAATTCGGATGGCCGCTGGGTCACACGGGGTTCATCTGAAATGTCCAGCCCGTGACGCCTCCGAAGATGCCAATTCGGTGTTTTTGGCGCAAATTTCTGAACATTTTTCTGCGCGCCACACAACAGAGGGCTCATCCGAATTCTTAATTTTCGATGTAATGGTCGCCGGTCACACGCCCTGCGAATTGAGTGAAATAGGACAGTACTATCGGCTACTATAGTCTGGTAGTGATTCCTCTACACCTTGTGAGTCTTGCACCATCCGGCGTAGCTCATACAACTCCCGACGCATTATATCGAGACTCAAGTATACGTCCATGCCAGACTGGCCGACCGGTTGATGCTCCGAAGCCTCCCCTTCGAGATCCTCTGCTTGTTGTCGCGCTACTGCGAGAGGGACGTTGCCGGGGCGTTTCTCCTCGGTAGTACCTGGATCTGTACCAGCAAGAGGGTAGGGCGAGACTGCCCTGACATTATCATCTCGCTGGTATGGCCCTTCGGCATGGTTTATATTCCTTTGTCGCCTCCAGCAGCACAATCCAGAAACGGTGGTGAGTCTCCCAGCCGGCTTCCATGGTGGATCACGGTTATTCTTTCTCTGGCGGCGGTAGCAGAAGACGGCGTATATGATCAAGACAACGAGAGCCAAAGCTCCCAGGACTGCACCGATAATCGTGCCGATATTTGGATTACGGGCTACAGGGGGAGTATCACTCGGAAATGCAGTACTGGGTTCAGTAGATCCGCTCGTGGGGTCTCCCTGCTGGTGTGGAGCCTGCGTATTGGGAGAATCACTATGGCTATTCATCTGGCTAAAGAAAGATCCCGATACTTCAGCTGACGGTGTGCTACTGCTAACGACAATAAGCGAGGGTCAGCAGACTGACCAAAGCTGCAAAGCAGTCCGACTCACGGGTCGTCCTTCGTGCCACTCCCGCCATTTGAGATAGTATTACGAGAAGATCTCGTAGATGAAGTCGCTATTGTCGACGCTATGGCAGACTCTGATGTAGAGTTCTCGAATCTGAGAATGCAGTGAAAAACTAGTCAGACCAGGAGTGGAACGTTGAACGTACGGGTTTCTGGGAGGGGTATCTTGGTCACTTGAAACTGCAGGTGTGGTGGCCGAGGTAGGGATGGTAGCCGAGGTAGAGGTGGAGGCCGAGATAGTAGTGGTATGGGTATAGGTATGGGTGACAGTGACGATAGGTAGCATATTGGTGCGAGTAGGTGTGGCTGGGCTTGTCGTTGTTTGAGCCGGCCCGGTACCCGTTGTTATCATGCCAGTGCCAGTGGGAGGGTTAAGAATATCAGAGAGACCACCTTGCCTTCTGATAAGACAAACGGACTTCGTTGAGTACTACGATTGCCCGTTACAACCGAAAATTGAAACTTTGACCTACCGCGTATACTGAACAGTCCCGCGTCTCTGCGACTTTGATGCCGTTAGGGCTCCAATGCCATATGTGGCCACGGCGGAGATTTTCCTGAATGTTAAGGTGAGTTAGATGCGAAGATGAAACACCGTATCGTACCCTTCGCCCCTGGATGATGTTTCTCGCGTCATGCCTGTCTGTTGCTCTGTATCCGCGGTTGCACTGTATATGCTGTCTTTGGAAACGAAGGGCGAGGTCGGGGCTGGAACAAGAGCGAACCTCGTCAGATTCCTCGCTTGATGTGTCGATACCGGCGTAGCCACGTCTGCGCTGCGCTTTGCTTGTGTCGTGGCTCCCTTGATATTGAAGCTCGCTGAATGTTTGAAAACCAAGGAAAGTATGCTAGTGTGAATGAAGGTCAGAACGCGGGTGAAAACAGATTTTCAGCTCGGAGAGTTGACTCACAAAAGAAATTGACGACGGAGACTCATCCTGCAAGCCGCCAGGAACCGAGGTGTATGGGGGAGACTCGCGCACAGCAGGCGAGTGAGGGTATGAGGCAAGGGGTGTTTGCAATACAAGATGTCAAAACACAGATATCGCTAAGCTGTGATCACAGGATCAGGATTTCGCCAACATGAATACTAATTTGTGATGGATTGTTCGAGACTTCTTCTCTCGCTGCACCGCGCTGGCATGTTCGTGGGTGCAACAAGGAGGGCAAAGAGAAATGAGTGCGATGGCCCGGTACTTGCCTTCGAGAGAATGTTCGAGAGAATGCTTTCTGCACGAATAGACCTTCCTCTCAACAGTTACCGTGCGGTTGGTTGAGTGCGGCAGATTTGTGAGACGCGTTGAGCTGCATCTTAGTGAGAAAGATGATATCCCTGATCGGTTAGGTGAGGACTCGATCGGTGTTTCCCGATAATTCGCTTCCTGTACTGTTGGATTATGACGAGGGGAGAGGGTGACTGATGGAAACACATGAAGGGTTTTGTGACTTACGAGTGTTACGACTGATTGTGGCGGTATGAGAGACACTTTCTGTTCCTTGTCAAACTAAATACTGGCTCCCTCGAGATCTGCTGAGACTGGAGCGCCATCAGTGCTCCTCAATTATCCCCAATCCCACTCGACCTCGGTACTAGCTCTGATAATCATGCATTCATCATGAGACATAGATATCATCCGAGAAATAGTGTACCCATCTATGGACATTCCTTTCTTGAACCTTCACTATCTCCTATATTCCGGTAGCACATCTTGAGATCTATCCACTATCATTCGTAATTCAGCAAGGTCCTGTGCCATCATGTTGACCTTCATGCTTAAGTCTTCATCCACACGTGAATTGAACACGCGAGAATCTCGACTCTCATAAGTGATATCGAGGACCGAATGAGAGTCATTGAGACCTTTCTCCATCACACTTGGAGTTGGATATGGAAGCGGAACTAGGTGACCTGCACCGCTATCCCTATGAACATGTTTTCGTCTCCAATAGCACAGTCCGAGCGCGAGGCAAAGTGTGAGTGCTAGAACGGAGCCTATAACCGATCCCGCGATGATGCCCGGGCTGGGCCTAGCCTATGATTGGGTACCACACGGTCAGCACAGTATTTGAAGAAAGAGTGAATTGGCAAAGCACGCACTGAGTTCGGCTCGTTGTGGTTAATAGTAGTAGGAGTGGGTTCCGCTGGCGTCTCAGAGGTAACGGCTGAGCTTGAGGGCTGATTTTGTATGCTGCTTTGGGATGAGATCCTCGAGGAAGAGGAGGAGATTGTCTTTGAAGAAGACGTAGTACCCAGGCTGGATATAGCCGCGATGCTGGTCTGGCTTTCTAATTCTGCACTGTCGCCACCGATGGCTATTCGAGTCGGATGGATATAGAACGGGATACTAGTGAGACAAGCAAATCACCGTAAATATTTCATACTAATGGGAGGAAGTATTTGAACGCACGGCATAGCATGATTTTGGCCGATCCCATCCATCCATTCGTCCACTGACCCTTTCCCGATATCATACGCGGCCAACGTGACGTTTTTCCTGTGGTTGTTGATTGTTAAACTTCAACATGAAAGAGAGAAAATGAGGTCGAGAAGAAGACCTACTCAACATCCTTGAATTGTAACATCACATGGCCGTTCATGAAAGCGTTCGGCGTCTCCTTCGTACCGTAAAGGACGTTCTCTCCCCTAACAGGAGAAAGGGGATACTCCAAGATGGCAAATCTCGTCTGATTATCCTCCGATTGGCGAATCCAGTTCACCTCGGTAGTTTCGTTGGCGTGCACATGTAATGGTACCCCGGAGAGTGAGAAGCTGGTGCTGTCTCCTACGAGATTGAGCAGCAATATGGTAGTGCTATATCAAAATAAAGGGACTGTGAGTGCTCCCAGATGTTTCCCCTTTTTGAAACAGGTGAGTTCGACTCACAGGATGAGTGAGATGTGCATGTGAGATATCATAATGGGGCGTACTGGGCGGAGTTAAACTCGAAGAGACAGATGCCCGATCGAGGTTCATAAAGCAAAATTCATTTATTGAAATCATGAACCATCTACGAATGAACCACTGCCCTCAGTTCGCACATCAAGACCACAATCACCGCAAATCAAGATAGTACAGGTTCACGGACCGGATTAAGCTGAACATTCATTCGTTCGACTAAACTTGCGCTATGGTTCTATCTGCCGACACTTTCGACATTGTCTGCCGGTGCCTAGCCGGTTATCCTGCACAGGCTGAAGGTGCCAAACCTGCCGTGATACTGATGTGAAGATGTGAATCAGATTCTGATTCGGGAACTATAATTCAGGAGTCTGCACACACTGTGCTGACCGGACACATAACAGCATGGGCACCAGGAGTATGCACTATACATATGTGAGCGGTGTAGATCGACAGGGACTAGTAACAGAAACACATTACTCTGGAGGACGAGCCCACACCTGATAGGCGCTCGACAATCAGTCATTGAAGGTCTGCTGTAAGAATCGCGTTGATCAGTCAAGGGCGTATGGTACATCATATATCAAAGGTAGGTGGCTGGCCCCACGGGAACAAGGCCCAGAGTGGGAGACAAAGCGGGGATACAGAAAGCGCGCATCCCTCTCCTACTGGAGGCGATACTTCCTTATGATTGATTAGAGAGCTTCCATTATACTAATGCCATCACGAAGGCCATTACCGCACTATTACTCCCGAGAGCCAAATACGCGGCAGCATAGTGGCCGTATCGGATGTTTCAATTTCATTCAAAACAGCGGTGCCCCCAGCCAACTTCACGAGGGCAAGCCCGACGGGTATCCGTTGAAGGATGAGCCCTCCTGCTAGACAATAGGCAAAAGAAGGTGCTTGGCAACTCCGTCTGCAAAAAGGATAGGCGTACGCTGAATATCGCTGCTATTAACCGCATGGGCCTCTTGCAAAGATTCTCCAAACATGAGGAAATACTGGCTTACGACGCTCGATACCCTCAGATACCCCCCCACCTCCCGTAACCCCTTCCTCCCCACTGCCGGCGGCACCAACCTCTTCGAGAACTAGCAGTGCTGCTGAAGGCTGCTGAGCGACCACTATTTTCGTGCAAGAAAAATGCGTAATGCTAATCTTCTATAGGGTTCGTAGCCATCTCGAGCTGTCGATGAAAATCCCCGAAATAAGTACCCAGTCAAACATGAAGACAGCTTGAGCGTACATACCACATCCTCTAGCCGAGTTTAATCCAAAGAATCAGCCTTGTCACCGTAAGCCAACGAAAATGCGAGGCACAATTTTGTCTTCGAATGGCTGGCCATTCCGAGTTGTAAGTCTTCATTACTATGGAGTGTTCTCAGAAGGTCCTCTAATGAGAAGGCGGAATTGTGAGTAAGAATAGAGAGAAGAGCGTCAGCACAACGCACAGCTATCGTATCCATCACTAATCGTTCATCTGAAACATAGTCCACAGTCTACGGCATATCTCCAGGATCCCGATTTCCTCGTTCGCTGCCAGCGTATGACCGTGATCAATGGTTGGATGAAGCGCTGCCCCAAGTAAGCCCCAAGAGAGTGGCTGAATGCAAGGTGGACGATAGAGAGTTGCGATAGCTCAGTACGTGGAAGATGATGGGGGTAAAGGTCACGAACAAGACCGAACAAAGGACCTCCCGCAAGGTCACGTGGACTTCGGAGATCAGGTTTGCCGATTGCGTGTCAACGACCAACGACTTGCTTGCAACCACGACAAGCCCACAAAAAGCCAAATCTTCCCCAATCTTGTCCGAGTTCTTATCAATGTAACACCGCTAGTCAACATTTGTTTCGATTTCTCGATACGATATCTCTGTTGTACGGGGTTTGAAGCTAAGTCTCCCTCGATGAACTCCTTCACCGACCCGTCCACATTCCCAAGCAACTCCAGCACCTCCCGCCACACCTTCCCCTCCATCTCCTATCCCTTCTCACCCAGAACGAAGTCACTGCATTTTGAAACTTTGTTGGATGCAACATATCTGCCTCTTAACTCCTCCTCGCGATCCCGCTGTCCAATCGACGCATAGACAATCTGCCGACTACCCTCTTCGCTCGTAAACTCAGCTCCGCTAAATTGCTCCTTGGCACTTAAAAATCCAAGGATATTTTCAGCTGCGATAGATTCGGACGAGAACTGATGCCAATAATGCACATTGCTCGAAATCATTACAACCCTCGGGACATGTTGCGGGTATTTCCTTGCCGTATCTCGAAGCTTTGGAAGGTGGAGAATGATATGAAGCGCCAAACCGAGGACGTTGACCTGCAGGCTTATCAAGTCGGATGCAGTTAGGAGCTTGAAGAAAGCGAAATCTCAACATTGGACGTACGTAGTTTCCCACCCATCTTACGACTTCTCATATTCATACATGCAGACAGCGGCATTCTCGACGAAAATATCTAACCGCTCCAATTGGTCAATCTTGACCTTGGTTGCTTCAATCGAGCCGAATGAACCAAGATCAACGATCCACAGCTCAAAATTCTGGAAGCCTGTCTTCGTCCTCAATTCTAAATAAGATTGTGAATCTGTGATATACTGGGCACTAGCCTACTCGGACTCTATTGTCATTGAGAATCAGTGGACCGGATACGCTCCGCTACGTATCAGCAAACCTGCATATCTGATCTCCAAATGCTCTGCAAGCAAGCAAGCTCACCGCCGGACACAGAGGGACCTGGAATTGTACCGACTCGAGAGCTCATGAGTGGCCGGTGACACGCTCCCTACCGGCATCGACATGCTGGTCGTGCTAGCCCCTCGTGTACGGTTGAACTTGTGAAGGTCACAGTGCGAGTCTAATATCGGACCGATTGGGTAGCTAGAAAGTACCTGTCCATTCAATCTCACCGGCCCACCGGCAAATGACCATGTTCTCCGACAATCTCCGTTTTCGTTTAGTATGAATGAGCTTGGGTAGGCTGCGACACCCTGGCTCGACGCTGTTCATCTCCGAGATTAGTTAAGTGGAGTGACTGGCACTTTACAATCCCAATACGTACACGGAAGCCGCTATGTCAATCTTGCTAAGTCCGAACTGTTCGTAGTAGTACAACTGCAATGTATGTCCATAACCCCCAGATTCGTTCTACCCCTCCTCAACAGCTCGCCTCCTCAGCCTGCTTCCTCTTCCCCATCTCGCCTTGGAATGCCCCATCAATATGGGCATCCGCTATCTTGGAGGCCAAACTTCTGGCCTGCAGCGAAAAGCCCCTCAACCCTTCGTCGTTCGAATTGAACACACTTCCCACAATTATTGTCCTTCTCCTTGCCTCACGGGCAATCCGGATAAGCATCACGTAGAACGAGATGCATATAACCGAGGTCATCTGTACGAAAGACGTCAGCCCAGATTCCCTTCAAATTAAAAAACATACCGAATAGACGACTACTGGCTGCCACACCGGCCTCCGGACATACACAAAGATTGTCATGGATAATGAGAACGTGTAGAGCATGCCAGCGTCAATGGCCACCCTGAGGAACGCCATAAGCGTCGACCGCGCTGCACCTATCCGGAACTCGGAGTTTTCCCGGTCAATCCGCCAGATTTTGAATGCCAGGAGACCTGTAGTTGTGGTTAATATCGGAAGAAACGTTCTGGAGAACAAGGAGAGAGGAACGTGGAGTCACAGGGCCCCGGGAGAAGTTGATTTACCAGTACTAATCACGTTGGTGATTAAAGATGCAACAAAGAATGAGGTTGTCCACCGTCTGATACGTAGAAGCTCGTCGAATGTCCCATTATAGACTAGAACATTGGCAGCGACGTTGCCTATAACGGTCACTGGAAGTCGATTAATCAGCGCCTTAAACTAGACCGAACGGCGAGAGACGAGCGTACCCAACAACCCAAGCCACAATAAGAACGGTATAGCCGCTACCACCAGTTTTGATTTCCATACCAGGATGCCTCGGTACGCCTGTTAACAATACTCTGGTCAGTACAAGGCTCATAAGGATCCGTACAGGTAGCCATGGTACTCACAACGACCGCGTCTACAAGCAACGTCAAGATCATAAACAAGTAACTTCGTTCTCTCTCCGGACCTTGTTTGATTCGGACGAGATACGAAGCTGGGCTGATATCCGTCTGGTGAGTGGGATCCTTGAGATGACGGGCGAGATCTTGGACGGCTTGAACAAGGTCCATGATTACAATCTATAGAGTACGTTAACGAGGGTATTTGAAATTCAAGTCAATCTATGAGGCACCGTAGTCGAGAGAAGGAACAATGCGATAGCAAGAAAAACTGCCCTCTTCTTGACAGGTCGACGCGAACCAGCGGCAGAATTTCGTATGTTTGATTTCCCCAGTAGTTCATTGAGCGTGATCACGAAGAGGGGTATAGATGCTCCTGGAAGAGACGAAGACACGCAGGGAAGAAGAAGGATTAATCGTCGTATCAAAAACACTGGTCTTCGACGCAAACTAGAACACACCATAGAGCGTCCAATCTATTGTCAACCCCACAAATTTAGAAACACTGCGAGTGAGGTCGTTGTCCTTCATTGGGTACTATTCATCGGTCGTCGAAACGGAAAACGTCCGGAATGCTCGCTTTGCGACAGTGAGGGAAGTTGAAAAAACCCCACTCAACGGATCATCCTGATTAAGAGTCTAGCCGTCTACCCACTGTCAACAATGTCTATGTCTGCCCATATCCCTAAGATGAGACCCGAGACGTTAATTAATGGGAGTAATACGTTTGACGCCAGCACCCCTAGGAGTTCCCGCGTTCAGATTCCATAAAGGGGCGGTGGCGGGAGCAGCTGATGTCGATCTGTAGATTATCGCTGCACATCCTGTATATCCTCCTGTGTTCCCCGCAACAATCTCCCAGAGTGATTCAGGGAAACTTCGAATGGATTCCCTGCCAGTCTCGATTATCGGCTAGTTCATACCAGTCGGCTGGGTGACAAGAAACGGCGGATAACCAGAACGGATCTTCATCATGGTAGTACCTCCGCCTGAGATTCGGACGGAGCGAGAAGAGTAACCCCAACTCTACTCACGTCTACCCTCCGGCCGCCGACGAGCTCCCTCTCGTTTCTTGACAGTGGCGACAGGGAGTTGAACGCTCGACGATCGTAATCATTTCCGGTTTCGTCGCTTCGAAAGTGTCCTCGGTGCCGATTTGAATCTCCGTCTTCTTCATTCCCTCCGTACACGTTTCTTGAGTATCAGTTGCGATGTCGTGCACTGAGAACCCTTTCAACGCTTCATCCTTCGGGTTGAATACACTCTCGACGTCTCCGGATCTCGTGCGCGACTCACGAGCGATCCGGATCAGGATAAGATAGAAGCAAATCGATATTATCGAGGGCATCTAGGACAATGGACTCTTGAGCATACCGAGGCAGGAATGAATAGGACCTTCAGAAACGTACCGTGTTTACGAACGCATCTTTGCATATAGACTGTGTGATGTAGGCCCAAATTGTTACGGATAGTGTGATAGTGTAAACCAGTCCTGAGTCGACAACTACTCGAAGGAAGCCCATCAGTGGCGATCTTTTGATGCCAACTCGGAATTCGGATGATTCCCGGTCAATTATCCATATCTTGAACGCAAGGAGACCTATAGGCAATATTTAAGGCCTCAGGTTGAGTCTAGAATCGTCGAACAAAGTATTGTAAGGACGCACCCGTACTGATGACATTGGCGATCAATGAAGCGATGAAGAAAGATGTAGTCCAACGTCTAATCTCGATAAGTTCTTTCCGACTTTCATCGTGGATCGTGCCTATAGTGACCATGGTACCTATAACAGTGGCTGGTGAACGAGCAGATCAGTTCGAACACGGTGACTTTAACCTATATAATAGCAGAGGCTCACCCAAAAGGCTCGTCCAAAGCACCCAAGGGATCGCGGCAATCACTGGTCTCGCTCTCCACACCAAAGACCCACGATACGACTATTTGGGTGGACCACGGCCGCGTGAGATTTGCATGTAACTTCTAGTGTAAGGTGGAAGACTCACGACGACTGCATCTGCTAACAAGGTGATCAACATGAACGCATACCCTCGCTCCTTCTCAGGCCCCTGTTTGATTCTCGTAAAATAGCTCGCTGGGCTGATTTCGGTCTGGCCGGTTGGATCCTGAAGATGTCGAGCGAGCCCGCCAAGGTCTTGAATGATATCTGATACAATGACCTGCATGAAGTCCCTAAGCTTGATCCGTTGTATCGACAACAAGGGACACGAGAAATCGAACCATTGTCGTAAGTAGGAACAGGGCGAACGTAGCGAGTATGGCTTTCTTGTTGACCGCCGGGTGGTAAATAGAGCTTTTTGGATTATGGCGAAGGGGTTGGAAGAGTTCTTTGAGAGTGATGATGAACAGAGGCACGCTACAGCCTGTTCATACATAGCAAATCAGCAACGGGAAGACGAGAAGAACTTAGGAGACACACCATAGAACCCCCATTCTACAGCCAACGCAGCAAAATTGGCAATGTCAAATGCAATATCGTCGTTGCTCATATGATTTTTCTTGCGCTGAGGCCGACGTGAAGGAGCAGGATCGCAGGATCGAGAGGAGATGCTTCACGGGAAAGGGTTATTTTATGCTAGTCCAGGAATGGAGACCTAAAGTGAAAATGTCTAAGGTCTGCTTCCGGTTCTCGATTCTGAGCGGCAACATCCGTACATCCGCCCCTGTGTAGAGGGCAGCTCGGCGAGAGGTTATCATCGCCTCAGACGAGAAGCCCGTTGGCGACTGACCCGTGTATTTCCTTCCTTGGGAGATTAACAGGTACAGCTTTCTGAGGCATCAGACGTGAAGGCGCACAAGTTATATCGTTCATGTGAGCGGGACGACAGCGTGGGATTGGTGCCGGCGATACTTACTCAACGGAAATAACTTTATACGCCGCCACACAGGTGATTGGAGAATAGATGGGTACGAAGGAGTCGCTGCGGTAAAGATGACCGATGACAGAACGCTCAACATGCCTGCCTACTATCCTGGCTTCAGACCGGGCTATCCAGCTCTGACAGCTTTAATGGGGTTGAAAGAAAGCAGCAATGTCAAATAGGTTGTGTCTAGAATGCACGACATGGTGGTTTGAGACAAAAATCCTACTTCATACGTCATCAAGGACGGAACTTCGCTTTTCCACCGCTCAGGCCCATCATGGAGCATTTGATACAGACTGCGATGTACTCCGATGTGGTGTAGTGGCTAACATTGCTGTCTTTCATCTCAGACCTGAGAGAACTACACAGCAGCCCGGGGTTCGATTCCCCGCATCGGAAATTTCAGTGAGACGTTGATCTTTGATTTTTGCTTCCCCGACTTCATCAATATTCTCAGCACTGCGAGTTATAGAGTACCTCGATGTACATAGAGCATTTCTCTGTGCGAGTCGGGACTCGGCTTTCAAGTTCAGTGGCCGATGTGAAAGATCAGCCGGGTACTGCCGAGAGTCACGTGCCATTGATTGTCCTTGGGCCTTGGCTCGCGTTTGTATTCATCCAATATTCATCTCACCAAAATCCGGACCTTCTCAGCCTAACGCTCTGCTTTCATGCTCTGAAAGCTTCTCTTTTGCTAAATCACGCCTCTTAAACTTACTCGATCTCATCGGAAAGGGAACCTTCTCACTCAGTGCAACCTCCAAAGCAAGGCCCAACGCGAACGTTGTTTCAGGATCTCTCCCTCGCGGATGCCTCGTCGCTGCTATTATGAAGTATAGTGCTTTTAATGAGACTCTCAAAATGTGAATGAGACTGTGGATCGAGAATTGGTATTGGATCAACTCACGGTCGAGGTACGTTCGTCCTTGTTTGCATGCAATCATGCTCCCATCTGAGTCTTGCCCAGTGTTCAATGCTATGACCCGGAACATAGAGTCTCGACAATGAACACTATTATTCGAGCCAGAGCTGCAGGGGTATCAGCACGAACCTTGTCCGTCCTCCCAGCCCACTGTCACCTACACTCATCACCTCTACGAGTCCAACTCGGATGTTGCTCGCCAGGACGCTATTTGCTGATAGGCTCTAGGTGCAGAGACATTTCGTTTCGCGGTGATTCGCGGCCGTAACGTCAAACGAACTCGACAGGGTCGGAAGTGGACAATATGCTCCGGTATGTTTTGCTTTTTTCTTCGAAGCTGAGGTCGATCTCAACTGACGTCGGAACACCAGAAAAGACCGACAAAGCGGTAGGAGATGTTCCACAGTGCGTTCTACGTATATGACTGGTTGAGTCTATGATTGTGAGAATGTTTATGTTCTCTTTCATTCGTAGGGGTGCTCACAGGCATCCGATGGTACAGTCCATGATATCGGGTACAGTCGGACGATTGATCTAGCCATGGAAGGACCGTGTTACCTTGAGTTGATAGGTCAGAGGTGTCAGAGAATGAGAACGACGGAAGAAAGCGGTGTGTCTACACACACTCCTCCGAGAGAAAGTCCTGGCTTACCCGTCACGCCTACGTTCTCTATCGGTAGAATTACGGAAGATTTATTCTGGGCTTGGGGTGGTAGTCTCGCCAGGTCCAGACGCGCAGCTATTTCTTGGGGTGGCACCGCCACGTTTTGTCTCCACGTTCCTCCCTGACAGAACACATGGACTGGAGGTTTGCCGTTCTGGATCCGCCTGGTCAAACGCTTATGGCAATTCGAGGCTTGGGCTTCCTATAAAATGGCAAACATCATTCTTAGGACGTCGTCATACACAACTCATACTTCCTACGACTTGCAATCATGAGGCGGTCTGTCGTACTTACTGCGACAGCCCTCTCACTGTTTCCTGCATACGTCATTGGCAATCCGCTCTTCCCTCCTCATTACGCCAAACGAGTTGTTTATAGTGGCGAGCTCCAACAATCCTACGACTTTGTTATCATCGGAGGCGGACAAGCGGGATTAACTCTTGCATCGAGGCTTTCGGAAGACTCGAATACGACGGTTCTGGTTATCGAAGCTGGAGGGGACGGGAAAGATGTACAGGAGAAGATTAGTATGTGTAAATCCCCAGCTCAAACCGTGCGCTTCTAACTGTTCATTCAGGTACACCGGCTTTCACATATCTCAACTCTGTAACTCGCTCAGAGAACGATTGGGCTTTCCCGGTAGCCCCTCAAACTCATCTCGAAAACCGTGCGATGTCATGGCCGGGAGGGAAGGTCCTCGGAGGTTCCTCAGCTATCAACGGGATGTACTCTGTTCGTCCATCGGAAATTGAGGTGGAGGCATGGTCACAGCTCGCAAATGAAGGGGGTGCGGCCAAGGCGTGGTCGTGGAGTGAGTTCCATGCGGCGATGGAGAAGTCGCAGACGTTCAGTACGCCAAAGGACGATGTCAAGGAACTCGGAAAGATTACTACGGACGGACAGGGTGGAGGAGGTGGCGGACCTATTCGTGTTGGGTATCCTGGATTGTGAGTGTTCGGTCATCTGCTAGATGTATCTGACCTAATGATCCGTCTCGTTCAGTATGTTCTCCACAGTCGGCGACTTCAACACCGCCCTCAAACAAGCAGGCATCACCACCAACTCTGACCCATACTCCGGAAAAACGTGGGGAGGATTCGTAGCCCGGTCATTCATCGACTCTTCCAGCTGGACACGGTCGTACTCTCGTTCTGCCTACATCGACGGTGGGGCGGACTCCCGACCTAATCTGTCAATTCTGGTCAAGTCAACAGTCACAAAGATCGTTTTTGACTCGAACCACACTGCTGTTGGTGTCGAATATGCCGAGACTCGTGATGGTGAACGACATAGTGTCCGTGTTAATAGGGAAGTTATCCTGTCGGCCGGAGCGGTGGGGAGTCCACAGGTTTTGATGCTGAGTGGGGTTGGGCCGAAGGATGTTTTGGATGCTGCGCGTGTGCCAGTTCAAGTTGAGTTGCCTGGGGTTGGGCAGCATCTACAGGACCATTTGGTGCGTGTTACTGGTTCATCGAAAGTTCAGGCTACTGACGAGTTACGTAGTCTACTCTGGTAGTCTACGAAACTAGCACGGATACTTCGGCCAAATTGTACAAAGACGGCTTGGTACGTCTGCTTGCGTCTTATTGTTGTAGGTTCTCTACTTACGATGCCCTTCCTTAGAACACCCCCGAGTTCCTCTCATTTGTCAACTCTGCTATCGCATACCTCAACACGTCGTACCTTTTCGGAGATGTTTCCGAGTTCCAAAAGGAGGTCGAAGGGCAGTTCTCCGAGAGCCTGATTCCTAGTACCTCCCCGGAAGTTCTTGCGGGTGCGAGGGCGCTTTATGACCTTCGGGCAAAGACTCTTCTACCGAGTCCGGTTGGCCAGATCGAGCTACTTTTCGGAATGATGTTTGCGGACTCGGTGTCGATAGGAGTGGGGATTCAGCAACCATTCAGGTGAGCTTACCTTGGTGTTCTCTCATCGGAAGGATACTGATGGTATCCTTGATTCCATAGTCAAGGACGACTATACATCAACTCGTCCTCGGCATTTGATTTCCCGGTTATCGACCCCAACTACCTCGCACACCCAGCTGGTAAGTACAATGTGCTCACTTCTCGGAATGACTCGAGCTAACCTGCCCTCTCTGCAGACAAAGTCATCGTTCGTCAGGGTATCAAAGCCGCTCGACTCGTCGGCGGCCAGTCAGCCCTCCACAGCTCGTTCTTGAGCGAAACCTCCCCGGGATCGAGCGTTGTAACGGACGAAGACATCGAAAAGTGGCTCGGAGGACAGATGAACGTGGGATACCATCCCTCATCGTCGTGTGCAATGATGCCTCTGTCGAAGGGCGGTGTCGTTGACGGGAATTTGAAGGTTCATGGGTTGAGTAAGTTGATCTCGTTTTTGTGCTTTGGCATCGTAGTAACTTATCTTTGAACAGACAATGTTCGTGTGGTGGATGCGTCGGTGTTCCCATTCGTGTTTAGTGCTCATGTAAGGCTTCTGTGACGAATTTCGTGCGGATTTGGTCGCTGACTTCCTTCGATCATAGCTTGGACAAGCCGTCTATGGGCTAGCTGAACAAGCTGCCAATATTATCCGCGCCCAATACAACGGCGGTGTCGCCCCAGGGTCGGATTCGACATCCGGCTCTGGCTCAGGGTCTGACTCAGGCTCGCAGGGTTCGAACGGTGCTACCGTTGGGTACGTACCTTCGTACCTGTCGTTATGGATATCGGTCGTTTTTGGGACCACTGCGTGGACGTTACTTTTCTTGTGATAGTTGTTTCGTTCGCTCCTTGTTCACGGGGATTTGTTTCTGTTCCTGGGGGGACAGTCCTTTCTTCTATTAATATCGGACCTTACATTCGCCTTCAACCTCCACTAATATTGTCATTCATCCGGGACATCTGTTGTACTGTATCTATAGGTTTTCTTCTTATCGTAGTTCTACATACATATATACCACCACCCGCTCTCTCAGTACTCTACCATATTTTCAACTATGAAAACATGAAACGAATGACGGTACAAATTTGGGGCCAGTATGCCTCCATTTTAAAGGTATTCGATACCGCGATGAGCATAATCTATATATGGCAAATTCATAGAGCTCGCGTTGACTCCGAGTTCGACCCATCAGACCATTTCAAACACGGTCAGTAGGCCGTGCTGAAAGTCTACGGTGACTAGCTAAGCCGCGGGAGACATCTTTGATTGTAGCCACCCATATACGCACAAGACCAGCAATTGCAACTGATCGCTCTATAGGATAATGCGCGGGCCAAAGTCGGTGGCCCTGTTCGGGCACTTCACAGCTGTGGGGAAATGGTCAACACTAGATTAGTCCTTATCACTGTTGTGTGTTGTACCTCTGTACCTCTTCCTCTTTGGCCTCCAATACACTATGATTTTTCACATTCCGCTCTTTCTGTGAGTCTAATGCCTTTGCTCGAGCGAACACCCACACTTAAACAATAGCAACCTGTTCTTCTTTTGTCTAAAACCGCACTGTTTCCTTTCCTCGCGGTTGGCTCCGATGGCTTTGCGCTTATGGGGGTCCCGCCGCATGTGGAGCCTAACCAGAGCATCGAGGTTGCGTGGACGCGTTAACCTGGCAATATGACGAAGTTTGCTATCCTAGAGTCTCTATTGCCAGTGGCCACGCGCTCGAATGGAGGACTGTTACTACGAGACGGCAGAGGCAGATACTGCTCTAGAAGGTCGAGTAGAATTGAAGTTCAAGGACATTGAGGATGTCGTAAGTTTTCTTCCGAAGTGATTGAGATCTTTCGTCAGAAAGACTGTGCGTATGATATTGGAAGCGGATCTGTAATAGACTGGATGGATGGAATTGCTCCAACCAGTGCCACACCATTTCGTTGACGTCCCAATTTCGCCCTCTCACTAAGATAAAATGCTTATGACTATGTGGCTTGTGGCTCACCAGGATCTCGTTCTACATCTATCCAACTTCAATAACTATCGGTAGCGGCGCTGGCAACCTTTTTGGACTAGAAGGTCTGAACGAGATCGCGGTATTGTCCCAGATACGAGAACTATGTCACCTTCTGATGTTTCAACCCAACGAAGCTCATCAATATCAAGCTCGTATGCCAACTCCGATCCCGCGACACCTAGTCATACCATTGACCCCCGAAGTGGTAAAAATTCCGTGTGTTCCGACATTCGATACACCTTCAGGCACTAGACTAGCCACTCTCTGTTTTCTTTGGGGTAAACCCAGTACAGGAATTATCGCAGGATCAGTGGCAGCCTGCACTGTTTGGGCACTATTCCTTTTCCTTGTACTCAGTTCGTGGCATCGGCGACGAAAACGCGCGCAAAAAGCTGCAACTCAGTTCAACCCATTCCCATATTTAACTCCCGACGTGGTGGAGAAAGACTTTGACGACCCTGGTTCGATCGTGCATGTGGGTCCGCTGGACCTATATGGACGTCGAGAGTTGGGCCAAACAAGCTCAAGCGTCGATCTGCACTTGAGCCTGCGAGTCAACGTGATGGCCCGGGATCTCGCTGAGCCACGTATGATGGTTGACAGTGAGTCTCAGGAATCACTGCCGGACTATAGCAGCCAGTGAGAATCCGGGGACTTCCTCATGACGGGTTGGATGATCGTCGGATCTGGTAGTATCGACCGCTGTAGAGATCAAGGGTTCCAAGACCGTCTAGTATGTAAAATTCGGGAATGAAGAAACGCCAATGTATGATGGCGTTTCGCCTGTTCGGCAAATCCCGAAGAAATATTCCTGGCCAGTCAGTCCGACAAGTTGCCTCTCATGACGGATACTACGATCATCACCTCTTAATTTCCGACATCAGAGCAGCGCCCGCTTACCATTCAAGACCATTGTGCTTTTCACGGAAACTGCTCTTGGCTTGCCTCGCCATAAACCCAATCCACGAGAGATCAGGCCGTAGGAAACATAGATCAATCCTCCCACAGGCTTGGGAATGTGTCCTGAGGTCTCGTCGAATCTCCCACCAACCCGATCTGGGATATCATCTTATTCGAGATGCAAAACATCTCACAATTCGGTTGCTCTCAACTCCGTGGTAGCTGCCAAAAATGCCGTCCCTTCATGCATGCCCTCGATAGGGTGGGGTCTTGTCGTGGGCCAAGGCCTCAAAGACCAGCATCAGTCTCTGTCTATTCACCTCCCAGGTCCGTTTTCTCGCTGATAGCAATGCGCCCGGGTGGAGGACGATGTCGGTGCGCCGATTTTCACCACAAATCAGCATCCACATCACACATCTTTGACAAATTCTGATGCTGTGAACATCGCATAGCACTGTCTTCGAGGATGCTTCATGATCAAGCCCTCAACAAGCACCCTTCCTTTATACCCTCATCGATCTTCTGTGCGCGAGTCTCTTCCATACGCCTCAGCTATCCGGTTTGACGGTGCCAGGATGAGATTGCGTCGTCCACTCATTTTGTGAGTCGAGTTTCAGACCCAGAGCAGATCTCCTCTATGTCCTGACTTTGCGTGCATAGCATACTCTACTGTCTGTTTAAACATTCTGCCAGTTTTAAGATTGGTGGAATTCCAACGGAAGTAACGCCAAATCAAGAGGTCACATTTGAGTGGACATATGACCCGACAGATCCTCCTAAGTTTGCTCTCGCTGCTGTC
Source organism: Marasmius sp. AFHP31 (assembly GCA_024721195.1). Classification (NCBI taxonomy): domain Eukaryota; kingdom Fungi; phylum Basidiomycota; class Agaricomycetes; order Agaricales; family Marasmiaceae; genus Marasmius; species Marasmius sp. AFHP31. Next base: position 25,574 of record JANHQD010003016.1, read on the forward strand.
ATCCCCACTTTGTCTTCCCCCGAAAGAGTCATCGTTATTACAGAGCGAGTGTCAAAATTGGAGCAGAAGGGCATAGAAACATTCACAGTTCCCGACATTAAAGGGTACGGTGCAAGTATCTAGCTTGGCACTCTACTTACCTGCATGAATAGGAGAACTCTCATTGTGGCTGCATTTGATCTCGGGGCCTTATCGCCAACAGATATTGTGAATTTTGGGAAAAATCAGCTCCCGTAAGTCATATGCAAAGTAAGATAGACGGGTACTTAATGAAGTCCGTTTGCCTGATTAGCGATTCGTTTTATACATACTCGCCCTCGATAGCCATAGTTAGTACCGCCGGTTCCTCGCCTTCAATAACGGTCCAGTCGGCAAGTCCAGCGACGACCCGTAATAATACTGGATCTACGCAGCCCAGTCTCACGACAGACACAATGACTGACCAAACAGCGTGTGTATACTGATTTTCCTCTAATTCGATTCCTACCGACCGGGCTCGTGGTAGTACTAGATCTACGCAGCCCAGTTCTACGACAGCCACAATGACTGACCCAACAGCGTGTGTATACTGATTTTTGTTTGGTTGAGTCCTACTGACTGCACTCCCAGTAAACCAAACATTGCCATGATTATCGGTGCAGTCCTGGGAGCTTTGGCTCTCGTGGTCTTGATCGTATACGCCATCTTCTGCTACCGCCGCCGGAGAAAGAATAACCGTGGTCCATCATGGAAGCCAGCTGGGAGACTCACCACCGGTTCTGAATTGGGCTGCTGGAGGCGACAAAGGGATGTAAACCATACCGAAGGGTCATACCAGCGAGATGAGAATGTCAGGGCGGTCTCGCCCTACCCTCTTGCTGGTACAGTTCCAGAAACTACCAAGGAGGAACACCCCATCAACATCCCTCTCTCAGTGGCGCGACAACAAGTAGAGAACCCCAGAGGGGAGGCCCCAGACCATCAACCGGTCGGCCAGTCTGGCATGGACGTTTACTTGAGTCTCGATATAATGCGTCGGGAATTGTATGAGCTACGCCGGATGGTGCAAGACTCACAAGGTGTAGAAGAATCACTACCAGATTATAGTAGCCAATGAGGAGTACTGTCCTATTTCACTCAATTCAGAGGCTTGTGGCCGGCAACAATTTCATACGAAATCGACAATCCGGATGAGACCTCCGCGTCATGCAACGCAGAGAAAAACAATCGGGAATTCGTGCTAAAAACACCAAATCGCATCTTTGGAGGCATTACTGTTGACTCGTATTATACATTTTTTCGAGAAGCTGTATAATACATCACCAGATATGTTGCGTATTATTTGATGACCCTCACTCTAGTTCATTGAATGTTTACCAAGGCAGGGCACTGGCAAGGCCCAAGTTATTGTAGGTTCAGTAGTTGGCGGCGGAAGAACAATTCTCCTCATACTATTGGGATTATACTGCTGGAGGAGAAGAAGAACGGCTCGAACTCCAAGGCGAAGGGACAAACGAACCAGATAAAGACACGGAGAAGGCATCACCTTACCCACTTCCTGATTCGGCTTTTGGTGGCGTCTCCGAGAAACGGTCCGTCGAGGTCCCTGCGAGCTCAACAGCACAACAACTCGATACAGAGGATTGTCAGTACCTCGAGATCATAATGGCGGGGGATATAAGCTCGATCGGCCAGCCAAACATGGATGTGAACAGGCTCGATATGATGAGTTGGGATCTCGCCAGTTTAGGCCGGATGATGCACGGTGTAGAGGCGTGGAGGAATCACTGCCTGATTATAGTAGCCAATAAGAGCTCGCAACCATTCATCGTGGCTGATTGCAATAGCTCCCCCATGTGGCATGTAGACATAAACACATTTCTAACGCCTTGAAGGGTGAACGTGGACTTTACGCGTTTCCGAACGACTTTTTTTGAGACAAGGCACAAACTCCGGAATATCTTGTTTAGTGTTCGCGTTGAGTCCACTCCGTCCTTTTCAAATTCTTGTGAGGCTCAGTCTAGGTTTGATTTGCTCTCTTAAGCCTCGGAATGAGACTAGAGGAGGAGTAAAGGAGTCAGGACATTCTGAGAGGCATTCAAAACTGATTACATCAGGCAATAGAAAGTTAAAGCTCCCGATTATGCTATAGCCTGTCTTTCGGAAGGTCTAACGCTTGAGAAGATCTGTACTTTATCTTTCTGTTCAACCACCTCAACGGCTTTCAACGGGTTCAATGAACTTCTTCGAATACGTACTTCGTTTCGGCAAAGGCCGAAGTTGTACCTCAGCTCTCTCCGGCTCTTCGCCGAGCAAACCACAGACTACTTGCTATCTTTGCAGCACCTACATTGTCAGTGGTCTGTTGTTATCAAAATGTATCAGTAGTACAATAAAGAATTTACTCAAGTGAATTGCGTACCAAGGGCACCGGCCCCTATCACCGACATTCACGTGATGTTTCATGGAATTTTGAACTCAGTTGATCCTCAGTCTGGATCAAGTCTGGATTGCCCGCTTCTTCGATCTTGACGTCGTGTCTTCCGAGCTTCGGGCCAGCTGTTCGTGCTCAAGACTTGATTTCATGTCGAGGGTCTCATGCCGAGCGATGTTCAAGCTCTATGGCTGCTGGTTATCTACAGTCTACTGTCGAACGGTGGCAGGATGTCAATCCATTGGTGGCCTCGCATCCTGAATGATGGCTCGGTACGTCGCAAATTCTCTGTCTCCTGTTCGTGATCCTAACTCTCTTTATGGCAGTCTTAAAAAATGAACTCAGAACTAGACAAAGATAGGAATACGGCAAGACGAAACCGTTACCTGACTTAAGTATAACGAACTGCACTGTACGGTCTAACGAGAGTTGAGATTGAACAATTCTCTGTACTCAACATCCGTATCTGAGAGAAAGCACATCCTCGCAGTACGTTTCTATTTTTCTCCTTCATTGCGGATCTCGTTACCAGTCCGAGTAGTTTCGACTGCAGAGCGCATGGAATGACGAACAAGGGACGCGATTGGAGTGAAACTTACGAGGCTTCGTCAGTAACTGGAAGGACATGCTTCAATTGCCAAAGTATCAAGCTGGAGAGAGAGGGCCATAGAGAGCGAGGCCGACTGGAAACGCACGTAAAGCTACGGGTAGCGAGGGTGAAATAGCGGTACGTGGTCAGATTGTTCATTCTCTTGACGGGCGGCTTACAGGGTTTCCTCTGAAGCGCGATAAAATGAACACCACTACTGTGGCTGTGATAGAAGATTGAATTGGCCCCGAATTGTCGAAGAAGACCATTTTCTGACTCGCAAAATGACAATCATCTAGTGTATTTTCGGCCGTTTCCTTTCAACTATTTGGAACGGAATGCTAGGCCATCGTCTCGTTCGTCTCGTCACCCTTCGCACTCTGAAGTCATCAGTTATGTACTTGCGTTAGGCTTCAACATGGCGGGAGCACGAGGGAGTAGATGGATGTCCTGGGTCTTCTCAACCGTTCCCTCGTCTTGGGCGCGTTCTCCATCAAACTTCACACCGACGTCGCTGATTTGATCCCGACATAGGTCTAAGCGATGCTGGAGCTCCCTAACGCGTAGCGAACGTGCATCTCGTCCATGATGGAGATAGTCTCCCTAAGAGACAGTCGAACCTATAGCTATGATGGATCCTGACCCCAGCGAGCGGGTGGTATGTTGGGGTGTTTCTATGGTTATCAGCTTCGTTCGGGACGGTAAGGGTGTCTTCACTCTGCTCTATAGCTCGCACATGTTCGATAAACACCAATTTCTAATCCTCATTCCAGTTGTCATTGTGATTCTGAGTGAGTGGATCAACCAGTACTTACCTTTGCTGGTGTACTTGAGGGGCGGATATACCAGAGGCCTGCATGATATTCCTGTCTTTATACACCGCACCGCATAGGCTGATGCCTGTCTATAGATAGCTCTACATGAGTTTTTTTTTTTTTCGCTTTCCCACCTCCATGATCCTTGGAAATTAGGCTATGCTTTGATGGATCGCAGTGTACGCCTCTACCACAGCTTCGTGATCCAAGCACCCATCCCGCATATTCTCCAGTTCAACGTTACCACATTGCACAGCATCATGTCCTCGCTCGAGGGCTGCTGTTGCTGGGAAGGTCGCGCATTCCTCTTATATTATGGACCCGACCTATGTTAGCTACGTTGCCCACAATCAGTCTTTTGTCTCGTCGTTTTGACCGTTATTGACGATGAGATTGCGTCCTCAGGTACTTTCGTGCGTCGAGTCTGGGAAAAAAATTCCATCATCCGTATCCTAACTTTCCATCTAAACAATCTAGTTTCATAATTTGCCTTCTACTTGGATATTCGGCCACCTTTGATGTTGAGGGAATACCGACATGGGCGACGCTGAACCAGACTGTTACAGCGACCTTGACACACCAGCAAGGGGATCCCACCAACATTGTGCTCATTGTTGCGCCCACTCCGTTCTCCCAAGAAGAGTGTATCTGGCCCGGAATCAAGGTGATGGATGCAGAGGAGACTGGCTCGATGACAGTAACATTTTCTAAGGACGAAGGGTATGTCGAATACCCTGACCAATTGATTTGATACTTCTCTCGCCTCGACCTTTAGGAAAACGTTGACCTTGGCAGTATATGATTATGGGCCAGGATCATTCGAAGTTTGGAAGCAGGCGTTCACGGAAGGTCGGGCAAAGTAAGCTACGACTCAATCGGAACGATACATCTGTATGCTCATTGTGGCCCACTCTGTAGTCCTCCGTTTTTTGTATACCCGACACCAATAGTCGTTGGGGATCAACAGACATTGCTCACTCGGTCAGTCACCACTCCGGAGAGTTCGACACAAACGTCTTTACAGCCCTCCGAAACACAATCATCGCCTAGCCCAGTGACGAAGAGTTCCGTGCGTATGCTTACCGTGTTTTATCTCCACGTAAATTTGAAGCATCCCGTTGACAGGGCACCGCCAAGACTCGAATAATCGTGGGAGTCGTGGTCGGCATTTCAGTGACCCTCCTATTGTCATTGGGATCGGGGTGTTGGTATTGGAGTCGAAGACGTACGAAGGGGAGGATAAATCAATCAATGGGGAGGGCTAATCAGTCAATGGATGAAGACATTGGAACGGTATCATCGCCTTGTCCTCTCCTCGGATCACGCCCAAATACTACCTTCGGGAGACTATCCGCCGACTTTCCTGCGAGTTTGGTGGACTCACAAGTAGAGGATCGAGGAGGGGGAATGACAGGGAGCCAAGCGACCGGTCAGCACGCCATGGACGTACACTCGAAACTCGATACGATCAGTCGAGACCTCGCCGATTTACGCCGGATGATGCACCGTTCGAGAGGCGCAGAAGAATTGTTACCCGAGTATAGCCAATAGCGCTTTGGTTGTTCCGGCGGGAAAATCTGTGAGCACATAGGTAGCTGCTGTCGTCGACGCTTGCAAGCGACAGCTGTTTTTTAGGTGTATATATCGCAGTCAATACCTGACATGAACTCGCGTTGCTCGATGTTTACAATGAATGGCGAACTGGCCAGCGTTTCGGCATTTTGGATGTGCACTCAGCTCGGCGAGGACCGAATAGACGCTCGGGATTAGCTTAAGTCCGACTTCCTCCACCTCAACCACCATGACCCCATCCATCTGCATCAGTCCGCGAAATGCTATCAATAGAATTGTGTATATGAAAACCTTTGAGGTGAGTTGAGCTACGATCTCTGTAGAGCTGCGAATCCTGATGGTTTCGTCATATCAGGAGGTGAGCACACGAGGTGCAAAAAACACCGCGGCAACAATCAAAGCCCCATGATGCCAGCAGACCGCCAAGTTCGGAGATATCATAGCAGGCTCTAGCAGGCTCTAAAGCTGTAATTTGAAAATCGCAAAGGACGACCGCACAATCACGAGAGTACCAGAAACGCTCACTCTCCAGGAAATCGTCGCTGCCGGGTCATTGACTAGTTTTGTATCCCAGCACCTCCATTCGTCTCAGATCGGAGGAGTCCATAAATTCTCACCGTGGAACAGGTAAACGTCTTGTGGATGTTCGGTCGTATGCCTTCTAAATAGCCGGGATGGAACGCCACCTCGGTACCCCTATGATCCGGCGACCACATTCGACTTGTCGTCGAGCTCATTATGAGCCCCCCATCAGGCAGGATCTGCAGATTTCTACAGTTGATGTTCTTGCTATAGACAAATAGGTACGTTCATCTCCACCTTCGCATTCGCTCACTAGGCGCGAGCCGCTATCTGATGGCCTAGGCTGCGTTGCGGTTGCGAGAGACAAAGATTGGAGCTTCCTGGCCATTTTACCCCAGAGCAAACGAACCGGAAATCATTCGCATCGCTCTGCATGACAGATCTACTGCATCGTATGACCTGTTCATCACATATCTATACAACGGTCTATCCCTACAGGAACTCACGGATCACGCCACGGAATGATGAATTCTTTGCATTGGCGACCGCATTTTTGTGACCTAGGAGACCATCTTCTGGGTCTTCTCCAGCGAGACATGTCAACACGATCACTGCCCGACAAATAGTGGATGTGAAACCCCTTGCTGTCATGAGCTCGAGGAGCGAGTCTATTGCATTACTCTTTTCTTACCTCAACCATTTTGACCGTCATCGGTGACTATGAGATTCCACCCTCTAGTACTACTTTCGTGAGTAATATCCCAGAACGATCATCTGCCCGCGTTTTCGTGTCTCAATTGTTACTTTCCATCTAGCCTCATACTTCCCTTCGTTAAACATCCCGCCGGTTTCAATATTGAGGGAGTACCAGCACAAGTGACGCTCAACCAGATCGCTACCGTGGTATGGACACACGAGCAAGGAGATCCAACGAGTTTTGGGCTTGCTGCTGCGCCTTCTCCGTTTTCCATTTCATCTGCCATTCTCATTGGATCGGCGGAGGCAATCGCACAACAGACGGGCAGAATGACATTCCGATTCTCTGGAAATGTAGGGTATGTTGCATATGAATGCTAGAATGATCGACTCCGTGATTTGCTCAACTCACCCCGACCTTCAGGACCCCTCTGTTTTTGGCGGTTTGGGACACGAGTAAAGAGTCACTGGAGGCTGTTATAAGAGCGTCGGTGTGAGTGTTGAGCTAAGTAATGGCATGCACAAAGATGCTTATCAAATGTTCTCCCATCATAGTGCTCCAAAATTCAAAGGGCCAACTCCAATCACTATTGGGGCGCAGATAGCGAACTCGCAGACAACTACCCCTCCAAGCTCGCCTACCAGTGTACGCTCGCCCACCACTGAGCCCCCCATCGTGAGGAGCTCTACAACCAGTCCCATTCCGAGGAGTCCTGCGACAACAGATGCCAGAGCTCCTACAAGTGGCACCACGCGTACTACTAGCGATTCCACAACGGTTCCTACAAGTGGCACTTCAAGCGACGCTTCAAGCGACGCTGCAAGCGATACAAGCGGTATCACAAGCGCTATCGCAAGCAACAGTCCAGCCGCCTCTTCGACGCTTACAGAGACTGCAACACAACCGCCATCCACATCCAACCCAATAGCTACCAGCTCGAATCGCGTGCGTATACTCCGTTATACTCTTCACGCCCGGACGCCAAGTTGACCCGCATAGATCACAGGACACTGTTAAAGCTCGGATCATCGCAGGATCGGTGGTCGGCTGCATAGCAGCGATTCTCGTCGCTTCACTAGGGCTGTGGTATTGGAGGCGCAAGCGTATGTGGGAAAGGATCCAGATCAAGAGAGGGCACTGGCAACCACTCGATGACGACATTGAGACTGTATCTCCTTCCTCTCAAGCTCCCAGTTCACATCCACCCACTGTCTCAAAGAAACTCTCTGGCGAAACTACGAATTTGCCAGTGAGACGTGAGGCAGAGGGCCGCAACGAGGAGACTGCGGAGACTGCGGAGAGCCAAGCAACTGATCAGCCAAACACAAATCTTTCCTGGAGACTCGATCTCATGAGTCGGGACCTGGCTGAGTTACGCCGGATGGTGCATAACTCGAGAGGCGAGGAGGAGTCATTACCTGATTATAGCAGTCGATAATATGTGGTTAATGGACAGTGAATGGACACAGGTACCTTGTAATATAACCACCTTCGACGTCTTTGAGCCGCAGTACGATTAACATGCTTGGTTGAGCCATTCTGGGGCAAAGCCCGAATACAGCAATTTCTTCGAATTCGAACCTCACGACCGTCTCAAGTTCAACCATCATGAACCCTTCGCCCTCGTCCCGTTACACGTACCCGCTCATATTCTGCATACGAAGACTATGATGCAGGTTGAGCTGCGATCTCCATGAAGCCGCTAATACTAGCCTAATGGCCTTTTCTTGAGTCAATCCTTATCTCGGGAGACGAAGGAACACTGCCACAATCAGAGTTCCAGAGTTATGTCGCCAGCCAGAACCGTCTCACTTGAGTACGGATTTAGCCTACTGCAAGCCCAGAGTTATACATGTTGAGGCGATCTCCCTTTCCCATAGTCCCGAGACCGTCCATTGACTCATTGCTGAAAATCGTTCTAACTTGCCATTTTTCTTCCCTAACTTGCACGTTCACCTATAAACCTGGCTTCGGATGATTCGCTTTTGTCCGTACGATCGGCTCGGAACTCTCCTGTTGCCGGCGGATAAAACAAAATCTCTCGGAGTCGAAACGCGGATCAGCGCGTTACTTTCTCAGAGAGGATTTGACCAAAGGAACCATCAAAAAGATACTACAGGCCCAGGGAGATGGTTCACCATCATGTCGTTGGGAGACAGACAGTGTAAGAGGAGATCCGAGGCTTCAAGATTTCCTGATCACAGGACATCAACGACTTGCGATTATGAAGGTGGCCTCGGTTCAACATTTTGTCGGTCCCACTACTTCAACCATCACGGAGACCGCCAAGATGTACCGTTCGGTTAAATAAACAGACGTCGAACACAACATCTTAAAGCTTCGATAACAGGCTGAGCGATTGCCAAGCAGATCTTTGTGCTCAGATTCAGACGTGGAAGTAGTCAAGGGAGGAACTTAGAAGCTGAAAGAGATCTGGGGGGAATTTTGGGTGACAAACTTGAAGGTGCGTGATGGGCCACGACGAGTTCATGGTTTGTTCTGGGTTTGGCGGTGCTATACTAGAGATTGAAACCCGAGTTTCAAGATCAATTTCATGAACAATGTTTCTGGATTAAATCACAACGACGTGCATCCTGCTATTCGACCTCTCCTTGCTCTCGCGCTGAAGATCATGTTCATTCTGTTGATGTGATTTCCATGAGCATTGGAGAGCGTCCCGGCTTCGATATGAAGTCAACCATGAATGTTTGGGAAAGAGGATGAAGGTACTTTGGCGCGTAGATTCCGTGCCTGTCGGCAATTCGCCTTGTCTTTTTCTCACAGGAGCAGAATATTGCACTTTACGGTTTAACTTGACGAGCAAGATTGAATTTGACAAGTTAACAACACACTTAACGACACAGACGGGGACCACACAGATCCTACTAGCACGTACTTTACAATTACACTTTCACGCCCCTGGTGGCTTCACACTCTTATCGAACTCATTCAGAGGGAGGTTATTCTTCGAATCCTTCGCCCATTCATAGATCCTGTCAAAGTTCCTACACGTATGAGGAGTCGCCGAACGACCATAGGTCGAGTTTTGCTCGTAATTCCAGTGATAGATTATCAAGCTAACGTCTATGCCAAGGGATTCAGCTAGTGAAAGAGCAATCAGAAATTGTTCTGAACTCACCCGAAGAGCACAGGATAGCCTGCCTCAGATGCTCGATGCAGTGTTGGACGTGCCAACCTTCAACTGGAGGGTAATAGTCTGGTCGGAGGCCCTTCCGAAGCATGTTCTACCGGAATAAAGATGTCCGACTTGGTTAGCATCGCTATGAATTTGAAGAAATAACTGTACCAACTGACCAAACAATGAACCTGATGGAAAACATCCAACGCGACAATATAGTTATCCGGGTCGCTCGGAATTCTGATAGTCGGCACTGGAATCTGTTTGGCGTCAGATTCAGGAATTCTCGACAGTGCGACTTCGTGATCAGGACAACAGACAAACAAAACGAAATACAGTTCGAGTCAGCGCCCATTCAACACAAATTCCAAGAGAGAGGTTTACTTACATCGATACAGATCATCCCAGCGTCTATCGAGCTCCGGGGAAGGTCCCCCGACGTATTCTGTCGTGTCGCTATTCATTCCGGTGCTAAAGGTGACGACTTGATGTTCGATTAAATGGTTGACTGGTGCTGGAGAAATGAGTGTTTGTCAGTCGAAATTATCGCCAAAAGGGAGAGAGAATACTTGCAATAAAGCATCTGTGGTTCCGGATCCTTAGTATGATCGTGTTGACTCCATCCTACACCGAGGATCCAAAGCAGAAAAAAGACGATATTTGTGAGCCCAAGTAGGATTATCAGAATGGTGGATCGTCTTGAGGGAGGGTGGATCGGCGGCGCTAATTCGTTCGGCTGAGCCTCGTTATCGTTATCCTCGCCCTGAAGGAGTGGCTGGTACGCATGATCTTTCTCTTTCTTATTCATATTGAGGGTTCGAGAGAACGCAAGAGGAGAGTTATCAACAGAACTGCATGATATGAGAGAAGTTAATAAGTCCAGCCTTAGAGCTCTACGATAAGGTTGTCTCGGGCGAACAGGACGCCACAATCATGGTTTCCCGAAATAACACCTCCATGACTTGCTCCTCCCGTGTTATGGACTGTTCACTAGAGTGCCTCCACACACCCGAATGTCAGAAGTAGAGTCAGATGATGGTCGGGTAGTAGTCACAAGAGTGTCCACTGGACCGGTGTCAAGTCAAATATGGGCTTATAACTCGTTATCTCTAACTACTAGTTCAAAACGTGGTAACTGGACGCGAGTACTTACCGCTCTGTGATGTGGGTAGGATGGGTAGGTTATGAATGTGGCGCCGTTCACCACCTCTATATCTCTTAGTCTCGAAGGTAAGGCTCATCAGCGACCTCGTGCATCAGGGCAGTCCTTTTATCTGACTTCTGGCGTCTTATTATAGCTCTGCCACTGCTCTCTTGACTTTAAATAAGAACATATCATAATGTACCCGTTCTATCCTGCACATTTCGCGATGCGTAGTCTAGTCATTGTCATCTACCTTTCCCTCATCGTCGCTGCTCTCCCTGTATCTGTGAGTCCTTGTCCGTAGACTTACCCCTTGTGAATGAAATTTACATCAAAACATAGGTTCGATTCAGCAGGGTAGGTTCATCAAGGGGCCCATCGCGACGCTCGTCGTCCATTCATTTACTTTTCTGTCACTAGTCAAGCGACGAGTCCGATGTTGACCTGCAGTTCCCAGATTGGGACCGCAAGAGAGCACCGGTGAGTAGCTCCAGACACCTCAATGCTCACACGCCTCAATACAGGACGACTCTAATTGACCATGTCTTACGCTCATACCCCAGGCCACCGAGGAATCTGATGTCGACCTTCAGTTCCCAGACTGGGACCGTAAGAGAGCTCCAGTGAGTTTCGATCTCTAGACATAATGCTCTTGATTTGACTGAATAATATGCTCGTGATAGACCACCGACGAGTCCGAAGTAGACCTACAGTTCCCGGATTGGGATCGTCGTGCAGCAGCCCCAGTGAGTATTTGAATCTTTAAGGGCGACCGCGTTACCAACTTATCCATGACCGGCGGCCATCTAGGAATCCGAGGTTGATCTCCAATTCCCCGACTGGGACTGAGTCCAGTACGCTGAGCCACGTCGGTCAAGGAAAGAAAATTTTTGAGCGTGAACGGTCTATTTTGTAAATTGTCGTTTGACCTGTATATGATGCGTCAAAGGAATGATTTGTGTCCGTCCTTCTGCTGGGTCGATTGTTGAGGGATGTACAACCTCCCCAGCCTCAACAACGATTGTGACACTCCAAGACACGAGCGCCTTGTTCAAGGTACGCGAAGTACATTTTAATAATCCCTTGTCCTCTGTTCGTCTTATGGTAGCCAACGCCACAATCGTACGTTCTGTTATATCAGCACATGTATCAATTTCTAAGCTATCTAAAGTTACTACATTGATGCGGTAGAATATGTTCATCGATAGACTATGTGCTGGGATGCTCGTATGGATCCATACCGAATCAAGTCAGATCATAACCAAGCACCTGTCGAGGACCAGCATTATCCACGATCACCTGTACCCGTATAGCAAGTCCATCCCTCTGCAACTTGATCAATCGTTGCATATCCAAATCCTTTGAATGGTCATCAATGAATTCAAGAAACACGGATACGAGACCCCTAGTGAGACCACTGGCCAACCGCGCCTCGATCATTTGCACAAAAGCAGCGTCCGGGAAGTCGGGATAGACGGTGAGTCGAATGTGCCGGAGATATGTAAGCCTCGTTGGTTCGGATAACCAAGCGAACAGGTGTGAATTGGTCATGAAGACCGGTGCCAACCTCCCAGCCTCTATCTTCCCAGAATCCCGGTATGGGTCTCCAATAGTGAACTCGCGGAGGTGCGGCATCATCATCAGCAGATCCATGAGGTAGTCGTCGGCGAGGGGGACATTCTCCAGAGTGAAGGACTGCAACGACCTGGATACGTTGGAACGCACGAGGAAAGCTCTGAGTGACTCTGGGAGAAAGTGTGTCGAATCAGAGCTGTCGTCATTCGGCGGCCCCACAACCGGGTGATCCTCTGAGTCGGATCCCTCCCATATGACAGGAGTGTCTCCCATAGGAAGCATAGGCATTTGACGCCCCACTTCGAGAGATAACGAGTCCAAGGAAGGGCATGTAGCCGCATCCAGGATCGCGCAAAAAAGACTTCATGCGGGAAGGGTGGTGTATGGTCTCCACGCCCAAAACAGTACCCCAACTCAAAGATCTTGATTGTCAGAGTTCGTAGTCGGGGGTAATCGCGAGACGGGGACCTCTTGACGTCCCTATATGCCTCAAGCGGGAGATTGAAGCATGCCGTGACAAGATTTGGGCAGGCCTCGAGCATCATCACTGCTATGTCGGTGGCGACACTGATGTTGAGAGTCGTGATGTTGGGAGAGAGAAAGGCTGTACTGATGTAATCCAATTCCTCGTCACGATCTCCCACGAAGTAATACAGCGACAACGAGGATAAAAGGCTGAGTTTTGCGAGATCATCGGCTGAGAGAATATCAGAGATGGATTCTAGTACCTCCATCTATGGTGGTCCTCCTTCTTCAGAAACGTGTTCGACCGTCAACGAGCGTAGTTGGGTCATTCGACCAAGTTGACCTACGATGTGACGGAATGTGTGCGATTCGGGATATTCAGTGTGATCCAATACGAGCTCCCCCCAGCGTGGAGCGTATTCCAGCAGGAGATCAAGCGCGCGGCAGTCCTCGAATGCGTGTTCTAGAAGACCAGGACTGAACCTGATCTCAATACGTAAAGGGATGTTCTTCGAGCGTTGTAAGTAAAGTGAGAGTGTGTGGAGGGCGCATTTGGGGTACTCTTTGTCGTCTGTGAGGCATAGGGGATAGGTGACCAGATCTGAGGTGTGGAGAGTGCTACATGTCTCCACTGGGTGCAAACGAGGCTGATATCGACGGCTTGGGAAGCGACGGGCCTCCAGCTACCATCATTTATGAGGGCATCCCGTTCCGAGAACCAGATGTAACCTACAGCCTCGGTGAAGATTTCTGAGAGTAACTCCGGTGGTAGACGTCGGACTGGCCCTTGATTGGAACGCTGGTGCGGACTAGATATCCGAAAGTGTTCGCATGTGAGCTGAGACCAAAGAGAGCATAGATCACACTTGATGACTTACCTCGCGCCAGGATGTGCAGTAGGCAACATTGAGATTCCCCTGGTGGTGGTAGAGGTTGGAGAATACAACCATTTAGACGCGAGACGGAAACTAATGGAGCGAGATCACATGACACATGTGTATATTTGCCGAGCCAACGTGATCGGATCAAACGCGTTCGGATTCTCGGATCCGAGTGGTGTTTACTTTGACCGAGGTGGGAACTCTGAATTTGACCCATGTTCATTCTTCACCGCTCTCGATTATCTCCGACTTCCTGATTGAATAGTTCTCCCAGGTCTCAGAGATCTCGAAGTGGTATGCTTCTTTTTGGCGCAAGCTGTATGGCTCAACATCATTCTTTGTGCTTTTGCTAGCCCCCTTTGCATTATTCTACTTATTCAACGATGTCTATCTGAGAAGTTGTTCTGGAAGAACCGAACAGTGCAATGAAACGCAGACAGTAATAGCGATTAACTCTCAGCGTGTGTTGTGGGTAGGCTCAAAGCGCCGACATTTCGACCTCAGATCAGGATGAATCCTGTTCGTTCCTCCTGTCTCCACTTTCGAATGTGCCTCCGCAGCTCAACTGATGGTGCCTCGCCAACGAGGTTGCTCGTTGAGTACAATGGAAGACTGTGTGAAAATAGGCGTTCATCACAACCCAATGGTGCATCCCCGACGTTATCCAATATATCTCGAAACCACGAGGCCTCTATGTCCGCGTTCATAGGGCCCGGTTCACTTCATCATCCATGGAAGCATTACTGAGATGCTACGTCTCCAAAAACGAACAATCTTCCAACACGAAAAAATAGAATTACAGCGCGATCTACTAGTTTGGAGAGTATACGGCTCCCGAACGATCAGGTGCTAATCGAATCAGTCCTCGAAGTAACGGCGTTTGGCCGTCCGAAAAAGCCTTTTAACCTAGACAACGGTAGTACGGGGCTCTCCTCATCATCACCCCACCATCATGCAGCTACTATCAGTCTTAGTCGCCTCACTTATTTGGCACCGTCCGGTATCAGCCGCGAAAATCATCTTGAAGGACTTGGCAAAGCCGCGATTCTTCGGTACGGCGGCGAATACGAGTTACTTATTTCATGATCGAAATTATACACGAGTTGCAGCCACCCAGGTATGCTCGCCAGCACTTGAAGTTTTTCCACTCATTGACATTGACGAAAGTTCTCAATTTTTACCCCAGAAGATGAAAGTAAGCACCTCATACTGCATTCAGTCTTGAAGTTCAGTCGTAGATGACGTTTCTGCTAAAGTGAAATGGGGCGAGATCGAACCGTTGCCGAACATATTCAACTTCACGGCCGCAGATGAGATCGTCGAGTTCGCTGAAGCTCGTGAAGCAAAAATCAGAGGGCACAATTTCATGTGGTCTGTAGTTCACATTCCTCTCGTCTTCATCACCGACCTGATGCTCGTTCAAAGGCATATTCACCTTGCGCCTTGGGTTAACGATTCTTTGTCGGCGACCGAGTTGGACGCTGCGCTGAAAAATCATATTAGCAAGATTATGGATCATTATCGCGGAAGGCTCTACGCCTGGGATGTTATAGTACGACTCATCTCTCTCTATGCTGGGACGATCATTGAAACCGGTGCCGTATGATGAAACAGAACGAAATCATTAGTGATACTCCCGCAAACGGTACCTTCAAGGACACAATTTGGACCAGGAAGTTCGGAGGACTGAACGCGATGAAGAAAGCTCTGTCCTATGCTCGGGAAGCGGACCCACAGCCAAAACTCTAGTGAGTGGCAAAATACATAGTTGAGTTACGCTGTTATTCTTACGCGACATAGCTACAATGACTATGACATCGAAGGATTCAACGACAAGTCCAACGCCCTTTATGAGATCGTCAAGTCCCTCCAAAATGACGGTGAGGCTATATCTCTAGATTGATTACCTAGTCCTCATGCTTCCGGTAGGAATCCCCCTTGACGCTATCGGCTTCCAAAGCCACTTCAAGCTCGGTCAAGTTCCACCCAACATTCGGGAGAACCTTCAGCGGTTCGCAGACCTCGACCTTGACGTTGCAATCACCGAGCTCGATGTCGATCTTGGTGGTCCAGCTAATGCTTCAGCTCTCGCCCAACAAGCGAAAGACTACCACGAGATCGTCAGTGCCTGCCTTGCGGTGGAGCGGTGCGTCAGTGTGGTGAGTCTATTGATCTACTCTGGAAGTTGCCGTGAGCTGAAACTGAACATTATCCTAGACGGTTTGGGGTATCTCGGATGATCTTAGTTGGCTTCCTGGAAGTGGAGCTTTGCCTTGGGATGGAGAAAAGCAGGCCAAACCAGCGTTCTTTGCCATGGCGGACGCATTCAAGGGGGTTTGATGTTCCATTGCTGAACTGGCCGTGTGTCTGTTGCAGCTTCTCGAGTGTTTCTCGATTCAGAATTGTTTTTGTGTACATCGCCTGAGGATAGGGCAGTAAACGATGTTCGTACCTGGTTATCTGGCGGCCTCCGGGCAATTTCCGGATCTTCAAAAAAGCTGTGGGGCGTGAGATATTTGCATTGATAGGAGGTCCCAGGCCCCGTGACCGGAATTTCCTGAGTCTCGAAACCCTTGACCCGGACCACCATTATCGCAGCGAGGGATACTGAAGACTTCGGCGTATTTCCTTTTGTTTTCTGGATTGAGAGAAGGAGAATAAGAGTAATAGCGCACCTGTGCACTCCAAGGATCGATTCTTCAGGTTTGTTCTCCCTTCCTCCCCCCTTGGTGACTAAAGCGCCCGTAACAGCCTCGCGATAAGGAGAAATGACGTTGGACCTTCCAATGAAATCGTCCATGGCCCCGATTTCGGACTTGGAGTTGGTCGAACAACTGACCAGCTCTTACCCAATGCCGTCCTTACTCTCGAGTCAAGCCGATATTCGTCAGTTTCTCACCGACATCGAACTGGACCTTTCGGCCTACGACGACAAGATAGCTGACCTCGAGAGTCAGCTGGTAGCGTTGAGGGCGAACAGGGATGCTCTCTTACAGAAAAAGTCCCGTGTTTTTTCACTTTTAGCTCCCATTCGCCGCCTACAATCGGAACTCTTGCAGGAAATCTTTATCTATACCGTTGCCGGGTCAGGACACGCTAGCGGGAACACCTTCGGCATCCACTCAGCGTGGGAATCGAGCACATTTTTTCTTAGCTTCGTTTGTAGCCGGTGGAGAAATATCGTCTTAGACACCCCCGTGCTATGGTCCGCTTTTGGCTTCGAGGTCAGTAGCAGGGCTGGCGTCCCTGTTGAACTCTTCCTCACGCGGTCAAGAGGCAGGCCGCTCCATGTAGAGATCACTTCGGGTTCAGACCATACAGCCATGGAGACCTTGAGGAGCCTTCTTGATAATACTGGGAGAATCGCATGGCTGGACTATCATAACGTATCTCAAGTGGATTACCTCCGCATGCTCGAAAGGGTTTTATGCTTTCCAACACTCAGGGATACTGTATTCCGTACTCGGCTTTTCCGCGACTTCCCTACAGCATTCAGTGACTCAGTGCCGCTACTAGATACTTTGGTGTGTCGTTACGAGAAGACACGGAGACTACCCATTCCTTCTCTCCCACTCACCCGAATCAGGAACCTTGTGTTCCAATGGGGCCGTAGCGGCTCCTTGAGCGACATGTTTGACATGCTTCGGGATCCAGACTTGCGGACCACCCTTCAATCTCTTGCATTCGAGTCTCTCCCAGACCGCGCGAGGTTGGGTTACGTTTTCCAGAACGATCATGCCGGCTGGCGGGAATTGGAGGCTAACCCCGCCGAACTACTGAATCTGGAGGAATTGACATTGGTCCTTTACCACCACTCCGGAGTCTACCCGCACATCGATGATATCGTCAGCAACCTCACCCTCCCTTCCCTCACCAAGTTGTACATAATGGGCGATTGCGATTGGGATGGAGCATTTGATAGGGAGTGGCCCAGAGGGTCCATCGACTCATTCCTCTCTCGTTCTCAGAGCGCAGGGGTGTTAACCACTGTCGTATTCGATGGTCTACCAATCACGGACGTGGACGTAATTACTTTCCTGCAGCACACACCATCCCTCGAATCTCTCACGCTAAACGAGCTATTTGCCAAAAACTACTACCGCGATCATCTAAACGGGGCAGAGCTGGGATTAGGGCAGACCGTTCAGAGTGTTTCAAGATTGTTCGTTGACACGTTGAACACTCGGTTCCATCCATCCCGATCACCGTTTCTTCCGAAAGTGCGCTCTCTACGATTTAGGGTACATAAACATTTTGACGCGGACGCCGAATTTGTGGATATGGTGAAGTCGAGGTGGTATTCTTCTCGAGCTGAACAGGCGACCTTAACACATGCCTCGCTCAGGGAGGTCACTCTGACGGTACTTAACCGAGATCTGGACGAAGAGCTCTACGAGCCGCTGAAGGAGGTGGAAGAGGAGGGACTAAGGGTAGTGGTTGAAGGAAATGGACAGATTATTGTTTAATGGGTTCGTGAATGTAGCCGATAGGTTCTTGTTGTTAACGATCTTTATTCAAGTGCTTACGTTCGGAGTGGGGTTAAATGAAAAGGCTTCTTTTTCGAACACGGGAATCCCTTGTTCTCGTTCCAAAAAGTTTTGCCGAGCTTGACCGTCCTCAGTCCTTTTGGTTGTGTGCACGAATCGTTCAATGGGGCGGTACTCTCCGAGTATCTCAATGATGCCAGATTTTCGATGCCTGGAGCACGGGAGTGGGATACACTCTGATTCTTGGAGTCCACTGCGTCACTTCTGAGGTTTTCTCAATGAGGCTTATGGATCTTCCCGCTGGCTGCAGTTGGTGGCCGAAGTCAAATTGCTTGGCGAAGGGAGAAGAAGCAACAATCAACGTACTTCAGGCAGTGTACTGAGTGCTCTGGTGGCACAGGCCAAGGCTTTCACATGATATTACAGGCTCAAGATTTTTTCAAACGCGTTCTGGCCCACCAATATCATCATCGAACGATTGTACGAAGGTCGCCCATCCCAAGAAGACCGAAATGCCGCCCCATCAGGAAACTATTGGGCTAACGAGACAGCCCAAATGGAAGCTGTCAATCACCGAGATTAATTCACTCGGCGCGTTTTGATTGGATCTTTTATATTGAATTGATTCGACTCATGTTTTCTCATGTCATGTCGTACTCCACTCCGATGTGATTCCTTTACGATTTTGTTCACTTCAAGGAGAAACAAGGCGTGGCTGAAGAACAGTCAACAAGATCGCGTCACTCGTTTATCCAAAACTTATAAAAGGTGGCCAGAAATCAGCATTGTTTCCTTACTCGAACACACCAGCAGTCGTCTGTTCAAGCTTCCTCCTACCATCATCATGAAGTTCAACCAGCTTTTCACCGTCTCTGCCCTCGCTACCCTTGCGGTCGCCACACCCACTGGAGGCTCCGGTGGTGGATCCGGCGGCAACTGCAACACTGGCCCTATCCAGTGCTGCAACAGCGTCACTAAGGCCAGCGACGGCGCCGCTGCTGGTATTCTTGGCCTCCTCGGTATCGTCCTCCAGGACTTGAACGTTTTGGTCGGCCTGCAATGCAGCCCCATCACTGTCATCGGCGGTGGAAACGGTGGATGGTGAGTTTGATTTTGTTTCTCGCCGATTTTGAACGGCTTCACTGACGACTTGACGATAGCTCTGCCAACCCTGTCTGCTGCGAGAACAACTCCCATGGTATTTACCCTCTTGTTGTCCCCCCACGTTCGATTTTTAAGTCCTAACCCATATATCCTCTTTAGGTGGCCTCATCTCCATCGGCTGCATCCCCATCAGCCTCTAAACGGCTCACCAGTCGGACTTCGGTCTATCGTCGATAGTTGCTTCATGTGTGTTCGGGTTGATCGTTGAGTTTTGATTGTCGCTCGTTTGTCTGTAAGCTTTGAAAACCAGAATGCAATTCGGACTTGGCGCGTTGTTGCTACTTTATTTCCCCCTTGCGTGATTTGAGAGAAAAGCTCTGGTTTCTTGCGATTCTACGAGGCAGCATGTTACCTTGAGGACTCAAGGATTAAAACGTTTCCAAATCCATGAGAGTCTGCACAGCCAAAACGAGAGGAAGGATCTTCCTACTGCGATGTAGGACACCCCTTGAAAACGTGCTTGTCACTGATGGCCACGATCTCTGTCGACAAGGGTGAGAGCAAAACTCCGCGGGCCGAGTCGACTGAGACTCCGTGCTCCCAAGTCGTAACTTTTGGAGGCAAACTACGCACAGGATAATGACTCTCCGAGGAACCAAACAGTGTCCGTCGATAAGGGTCAATCAGAAGCGTAAACAGACGTGGAGATCGAGAATTATGACCACCACTGACAACAATGATACGATCATATTCCTACCGTCTGTCCCGCTCAGAACACGGAATGTACACTGATACTTCCATCTTGATTCCCCTCCGTCACTCCCTCATCTTCCTTTTACGTATCAAAGGCGTCATCATGGGCTCACCATCGGATTTGCTTATGGCCGGCAGACGAGGGTCGAGGTGTTGGTGCTACCAAAAGAACCTCATATTAGTACGCCGGTACGGGGAACGGGGGGTGGGCGTTAGTCACCACGGTTTCCCTCGAATGGAGCTACAACACATCAAATTGGCCATCGCGTGATGTAATTCGCTCGAGGATAGATATTTCGGGGAGGCATCAACTGACAGCTAATGCGAGAGTATATGCGGCTTGATGGGTGGTGACTGGAAGCTTCGATACCTACAATAGGACCCCTGAATATACCCTATGATGTATGCGCCGCAGGCGGATGAAAATTTCGATTTTTCGACTTAAGGTATGGGATGAAACTAGACTCGCGTGGCCAGTCAGGTATGGCATTTGATGGATTGATGGGCAGGAGCAACATGCCATACCGACTGGGACCAACCTTGCACTTTTAGGCGGGTCACGAAAATGTGACAAAGGACTTAGTCGTTTTCGCGTTGAGTTGGTACTCGTGCCGCCAGCGAATCTTGAATCACGAAGGTGTCCCCTCTTCGACGTCCACAAAAATAAATGGAATGAATGTATACATTAGTCTTCAACTGCGCGAGATACAATTAGCACGAAAAATTATAGAGAACGTGAGGTAAATCAAAAATTGTGTCTAACGTGGGTATGGGTGATGAGCTGGCAGGGAATACGAAGTGTTTGGCGGGCAAAAGTGGGTATTAGGGTTATTGTAACCTATCGAGTAATGATGAGGATGAGAATGGGGTGCTGAATGGGTCGAATAGTGGGTGTGGTCAGGGGGAAATGAGGCCTGAACTGAAGTAGTTTGTGCGTACGGCGGTTGAGTAGGAATACCAAAGTTGGGCGTGCTGGAGCGATAGGCGGGATAAACGGAAGGACTCCGAGCATACTGCAGATCATTTGGAGGGTTGATGTGGGTGGAAGTGACCGGGATCGAGGGTACTGGTGAGAGGTGTCCATAAGTGTGCGGGGTTGGATAGACTTCAACACCTGATAGGTGCATTGGGCGGTGTTGCTGGGGTGTGCTAGGGCGATTTAAAGGCACTGAAAAGCTGTATTGGCCGAGAGACAGAGATGAGCTAGAGCCCGGATTTCGAGGTTGCAGGTGAGATGGATGGGGTGTTGGTGTCATTGGGGTGTAACCGTGAAAAGGCCGTATATCCGAAAATATTTGAGGCGACAGCGACGATATTGGAGGGAAATGAGCCACGTTTGAAGATCGCATCTGCCGCCCCGTTGCACCCAGAGGTCGCTGTGCTGAGTTTGGGGTCGAATGAGCTGGAACCAGTGTCTCAAGAGGTTGTTGAGCTTGGTTATATGTGTTTGATGAGGACCTGGTGGAAGGTGTAGGCGTAGTGAGAGTTGGAGAATTGAGTGGTAACGAAAGGAATGTCCGTGGGTTGTGGTGGAAGGAAGGAAGAGAGGCAACTGGCCTCGTGTTCGACAACGCCGCGGGCGTTCTCGGCGGTGCAATATTCTGTTGATTTGACGATGACGGCGGCGGCAATGTTCTCACACGTTTACGACTCGATCCTGCCTCTTCAACTGGTGCACTCCCCTCGCCCTCAGCACTATCTGGCTCTGGCTGATCCCTCTTCCCCCCGGCAGTCGACTTCGAGCTTTTCTCTTTGACTTTCTTCTTGAACGGCGGTATTTCCAGCTTTGAAATGCAATTCCAGAGTCCGATACCATGCTCGTCCCACCAAGCCCAACCTCCAAGAAGAGTCCTTAGACGTTCCAAAGACTCAATTGGACCGATTGACGAGAGTAGTTCAAGGTAGGCGTCGGACAGTATCCCCTTGAATGACCAATGTGAACCAGAATAATGTTGCTTGTAGACTTGGACCCGCCAATTATGTATCGCAAACTGTGTTGGTTTGTCGAGTTCGCCTTTTTCTGTACTCGTTTGTCGAGGGGGTGAGGTATAGGCACCGGGGCGACAGCGGTCAAGCAGCTGGGGTTGGCAGACATCACAACAATCTGGCCTGGACATTGCTAAAAGACTGATATTAGTGAGTGAAATCTGGCTATGGATGTAGGCAGACTCACGCAATGGTTTGTTTTTGTAGATTTTGGTCAAGAGCTCCCGACGGCATTTCCCTGTAAGAACGAAGGCGACCAAACCTTCATCTTTCGCTCGAGGATCCAAGGTAGGCTCCCAACCTTTCTGGGGAAGCTCGTCTGTCTGACCGCTGTGTGAACCGCGCTTCACCCCATGACCTTCGGCATACTCGGATGGCTTCCCTGCACCTTTCGCATACTCTCCTGTTGTTGTCTTCGCTGGCACCGCCTTTTGACCCCCCTTTCCCTTTGACTTTCCCTTTGGCTTGCCCTTCGAGTTGGATGCTATTTCGACAAGCCGCTCACAGTCTAAGCTGTACGCTGACTTCTCCACGAGAAGTACCGCAAGGCCTGAACGTCCACGGCCCCGAGCTGCTCTCCCCGCCCTTTGAACAAAAACTGACATCGTCTCCGGCAGCTTCCACTGAACAACAATGTCAATATCTGGTATGTTGCACCCCTGTAATGTCGATTAGTACATTCAACTGATGATCGTTGACACTTCAGGACTCGCTTACCATTCCCGCGGCGTCTGTACACACCAGAACTCGCACTCCATCCCCTCGTCTGAATTCCCTCATCACTGCGTCACGATATTTCTTGGAGTATGCTGCACTATAAGGCCGAATAAGTCCCTTACCGCGCAGATGTTCAGGGAGTAGGGATTCAAGATGATCCTGTATGTCGGCCCCAGTAGCAACATTATCGGCGTAGATGAAGGTTTTAGGAAGGGGTGATTCGGGGGATATGGCGTTTGGGATGACAAAGTCGAGGTCACGGTATGTATTCATTGCATGTTCCATAGCGCGCACAACAAGAGATACATTTGGCCTGTCATTCCCGATATCAATGTTCTCAAAGCCATTGTGGACCGTTGAGAAATGAAGTTTGGAGATCACGTCGTTTCGAACACGAGGTGAGAACGTTGCGGACAAGGCCACGAAGGAAATGTCCCTTGGAAGTATTGCGCGGAGGATTCCGAGCTCTGCGTATTTCTTCCGAAACCCTGGGCCCCAGTGTGAGATGACATGCGCTTCGTCAACCACAACTGACAGGATTCTACGCCGAAGATCTGGGTTCTGCAAGACTTTCCCAACGAAGCGTTTTGTGAGCATCATCTCAGGAGAGATGATCACCACCTGGTACGTCCCATCACATATTGCCTTCATATGTCCAGGTGAGCAATATATCTCGCCCAACTGTGATAGATACTCACCGTCATGTTTTCCAGAGTGAGACCTCCATGAGCGCTATTTATGGCGATTGTTTTCAGCCCGTATTCTTCCCGAAACATTTCTGCATGCTCGTCCTGCAGTGCAATCAACGGCGAGACCACAAAGGTGACCTTTCCCTCAGCCATTGGGTGAGCGTGAGGTGCCGCGATGATTAGAGACTTCCCTGCTCCAGTATGGGCGTGGACAAGTGTATCGCGCTGCGTCAGTTGGGCTCGGGCTGCATTTTCTTGAAACGGCTTCAGGTCAAAATCGAGATTGAACTTCGCCTTGACCGATTGGGCTAGATTCTCGAGGTTGACAGGGGTTGTCTGAGGTTGGTCTCTATTCTGGCGATTTTTTTGTGGCTTCCGTTGGGCAGTTTGTCCTGCTGATGGTTTTGTTGCGGTCCAAGTCTTCTTCAGCTGTCGGCTCTGTGCTGAATAAACGCGATTTTGAGAAGCCATTGTATGACATTAATAGAGAGGTAAGTTAAAGGAGGCAATTGAGGAGGACGAGAAACAGGGAGAGGAAGAAACGTTGAACGATTGCAAATTCCGGGTGACTCGCACCCTTCCTCCTCCCTCCATGCCTTCGTCACCTCTGAGTCTTCCTCCTAGCTCTCCTCCACTTCTAGACCATCTCAGCTCTTTCAAAGGTCTCCCGCCCAGCTCTCCGTTGAGCACTCCGCCCTCAAGTCCCCGATTTTCTCGTGGTGGCAATCCCGAAAATCCCTGTCCCCCTCTTCTGCCATGTTCTCAAACCCCTGAGCCCCTCTCTGGGTCTGAGCCCGATCCTTCAGATTCGGACCCTGGCGTTGAGCGGAGTGAGGATGTTGTTGGAACACCTCAGACAAGGAGGAAGATTATGATCGACAAATCACAGAAAAAGCGAGCGGCGACTAACACTGCCAAGAGGAATGCACGGGAGCGAGAGGCGTTATACATAGCAGAAGATGCCGAGAGGAGAAAGAAGGAGTACTTTCAGAAGATTCTCGCCAACATGAACGAGGATGGGTACAGCTTCGGAGACATGGTCATGTATTTTTTGGATCCTAACTCCTGGCAAGGAAGTGTTCGGTGGCACCAGTTCCTCGCGCACCCGGGACGACTTGAGCGGATGTTGGATTGGTTCTCGAGCAGCGAGTATCCACCTTCTGTGCGGAAAGGCGTGCAAAAATGGGCAGTTGCAATGGTTTGCGAGCTACTCAAGGATCAGGCAGCTCAGGTAACCCAGTCGGGGTTGCTTAAGACATACAATCGGGAGATTGACGAGGCATTTCTTTGTTCATTTGACCTAAAGGATCTTTATGGTCAGCTGAAGGAAGGGGGTGGGGACCTCATTATCCAGGTTTTCGAAGCGGTTGCGCACTCAAAAAACCATCCTACCTTCTCGAAGCAACGACACCTCCAAGGCAAAGTAGTGAGTCCATTCCCCGCTTCCGCAATCCTATATATCATTCTGAGATGTCCTACAGATTGTCACCTCATCTATTCTTTCCTGCCTGAAAGAACACAATCACTATAACAATCTGTCGCAAGTTGTGATGTCAATGTATTTATACGGCAATGGTGCACAGCGGCAGACTATCACAATTCTGTCTCGTGTCGGGATATGCGAAAGCTACCCATCCCTGGTTCGAAACGAGGCTGCTCAGAGTCAGATTCCAACAGAAAGCGGGCGTGTAGTTGCCATTCGACGAGCCCCTCGAGTAGTCCCTTCAAAGAGCGTGGTTGATGGAAGACGCCTTGGGATACTTCCCTTGCTCTCGGTTTCGATGCGAAAAAAGGCCAGAAACCTCGCTCAGACTGGCCTGATAGAAGAGATTTTCGACAACATCAACTTCCAGTCTAAAGTTGGAGAACAGAATGTCGGGAGCCACAGTACGTCCCAGACATCTATTTGGCTATAAAAAGATACTCACTGCGATCACAGACACCCAGGAGAACGGAACTTGTCCCACAATAATTGAGCTGTGGGAAGCAGCCCTCGAAAACCTTCAAACCTCAAAATTACTCGATGCTTTTCTGAACGCATCACTGCTCCGCAAAGAGGATATTCTACACAACAACGAAGAAAGTCTCCTATTTCGGCACTGTCTCGTTCACGACATTGTCCAGATCGTCATTGACTTTAGTGGACAAGCATCCTTGAAGGCTTTCGCAGGTGTCGCGAAGGAAAAACAGCCCCTCTCCCATCACCGAATCAAGGTTCACAAAACCAAGATCTACCCCCTTCCCACCCTTAACATTGACGAGTCAACAATCAAGGGGAATGCGGAAGTTGATGAGGCAGTGGTGAAGGAGCTCGGACTGGATTCCGTCGAAGAGTTTTGGTCCCGCGTTCGGCTGGTTGCTGGCGACCAACTTTCCCTTGCTCGACTCCGCTCGCTACTTAACATCCGCGCAGGCCAGGAAGGGGAATACGAAGGATTCTCGTGGCTGGTTATGGTTCCGGGACTATTTCATGTCAAAATGGCCGACGTACATGGAATAATGATCACATACTTTGGACAAATGAACAACCCGAGCTGCATAACCCGCGACAATACTGCCCTCAACCGCCTTCCCCTTACTCTCACATCGCTCCCCAACTACCGTACTTGCCTCGATATCATCCTCGTATCGCTTTACGCGAGAATCTTAACCTGCCTCTTGATTGTATCCAACCAGCCGACCTTGGAAGCATACGGAAAATCAGTCAAATCGTTCAGGCAGCTGCAAGACGACGCCGCGAAGGTCTACGACAGATTTGTGAGCACGGGCCATATTCATGAGCTACGCTCCGAGCGGGAACTCTTGGGCAAGGGACACGGAGATGTAGTCTTCGAGAACGCGGTCTTATTCAATCGAGATGCGCTGTATTCATACGAGTTGGGGAGGGCAGTGAAAGCTGGGGACTCGGGCCGTGTTGTGCTGGTTCTCAAGATCTGGGCATTGAGCTTCCGAGGAAGCGGTCGAACGAAGTATGCCCATGAGATGCTTCACCTTATACACAGCCTGACACACGTGTGGCCAAAGGAAGTTGTGTAAGTGTCACTATATGTATTTGCTTCTATCGACATGAGGCTGATGCACGTTCTAGCGAAATCGTCCTGAATAACTGGTTGGTCAACACTACGGGCAAGGAAAATAGGTTTTTGGAGGCCGACTTACTTCAAGAACACCTTAATTACTGGATCAAGGTGCGAAGTGCTCTCGTATCTACCTCCGCCAACTGGGAATAACAACCTCGCAGGTCTTCTACAAGGCGCACGGCAGTAACCTGTCATGGGAATGGTTAGCCATGATTGCGCCGTGTGTTAACATTCTACGTCACCTTGCCGCGGCCATGAATGCTTCTCTTGGTAGTCGACAGGGTTCCCGCCATAGCAGTGTTGACCTTCAGAATGACATTGCAGTGTTGATGAAGAGCTACAAGGAGAACCGGGTCTACGAGGTCCAGAATGGTCGCACTGTCAACGACGACGACACCCAAGTCTTTGCAGATAATGTTACAAAAGGATTAGATGCGCTGACAAACGGAAGTAACAGTCCACTCACCGAGTATAACACCGACTTCAAACGGCTGCAAAAGCGACGCCGTATGCCACCAGTCTCGACAAACTCCGAGAGCAGTGAACCCCGCACCCCTAATCATGACCCCACGCCAGTACCGCATTCTCCACCTATTCGTCAAGAACCTATTTCACCGACCCTACCACTGTCACCAACCCTCGAGACCCATAGTAACCCCGACCATATCCCTTCAGGTTCTACCCAACCAACGGCTACCGTTGCCCATACCGACTCTCAAATATCCAGTCTTGACCCGGATGACATTCCTATGGCCAATGGCGCTCGTGCTTTGAGTGATGATGGGGAGAATGGAGAGGCTGAGACGGTGGTTTCTGGTTTAGAAAGCTGGCAGAGAGATCCGACATTTGTGTGCATGACCGAAAGCGACGTTGAGTTGTTTTCTGACATGGGAGAGGGCGACGATTTCAGCGATACGGACTTGGAGGATGACGAGATGTAGAGTAAGGAAGTTTTGTGGGAGTAGTAGCGAGGTATCGAGAACGAAGTCGCATTCTGTCTTGACAGTACTGGTACAATTGAGAGAAATTACGCTAAGTCCCGTGTCACATTTCTGTGACCCGCCAAAAAGCGCGAGGTTGAGACCAGCCGTTCTCCAACCCTCTTGTCTGCCATATGGTCCTTCCCCTTTTGGAGAACGGCTGGAACCGAGCCTAGGATGAAACGGATGATTTTTTCAGTTTTTTGGCCAAAACTATGATCCGGTCGGGGGGGTTAGGGTCCGGATGATTTTTGACGGGTTGGAGGGACCTATGATCTGGGTCCGGATGAAAAGTTGGTGCTTGAGCGGATCGAACACGCAACCTCTTACACGACAGTAGGGACCACCATCCACAGCAGAGCCGGTCCACTATTCTGTCATTCTGTCCTACTACCTCAGTAGTTCTTGCTAGCAAGAATAGATAATCATGTCACTCACAATCTGGACTCTGTGCCACGTTTTTCAGGACGACCTCAAGGACGTACATGCGTCAGAAACTTGATTCTATGTTATTTGTGTCTGATACATGACTCCATAGTGCTGTGGCGCGCTACCAGCGCGCCGGGGAAGAAAAAAACCGTTTTCGGTGATTTTACGAATTTTTTGAGGTCTGAGGCTCAGTCCGGATGAAAATTTGACCTCCGGCAGGTTTGAGGTCAAATCCGGATGAAATTTTCGAAAATCTGTCCGGATGAAAAAGTAGGGGTCCAGCCTCATACATCTTACCGTATATTCAGGGGTCCTCCTACAATCCGGAGCGTCTATGAGGTAATTGAAGCCGACATGGTGGAGAGAACATTGATCCACGTACCTGATCCTCAGAGCCCAACTTCTGAACAACAAGAGAAAGTCATCCTGGTCTCCCAACGGAATTCATACGCAACTGCTGGCCCGACGACGTTCGTAACCAGGAGTTCCGGCCGTCTACAGTACTTAGGATCTTACGATACAAGAGATGGCGGACAATTTGTGGCTTCACCTAGATACAGAAATAACAGGGAAGAGCTCGGTCCTTGATGTGCATACAACGCAAAAGGAGTTGAATAAAAGTGAGAACTCACCAGGTCTTGAGCCCCGAGACCGACATTTATGACTGCAGCGTTGAGAGCAAGAAGCTAAACACGAATTGCATCCTGACGGGTAATGCTAGGATTCGACCGGACCCATAATCCTTTTCTTTTTTTTATGTACTTCTGCTTCTTCGAGTCGACCATGAATCTGCGGAAATGGGACATATCAGTATCTCAACGTTGGTAGTGATAAGATCCCCATACCGATGGGTACCTCGAGCCTGGCTCATAAAACAGCCGACTACGCACATCACAGCACAGACTTATGTCTTTGTCTTTTCACGGGGCTCATGCCTCCACAGGACCTTCTCAGGTTGCAACCGTGTTTCTCCTCTGCGACAGGATTAAATGGCGGCGTGCAAGAATGGGTGTATTCGGTAGAGATCTTCAACTATAAAAGCATAAAGCACATGAACAGTGTTCGGCGAATACCATGCGAACATTGATCGTTCCAGCAACGTGCCTCCCGACCCTGATAGCTTTTCCATCTAGTCATGGCTTCGGAGAGATGCGCTGGCGAGAGAGGATGTGTGCGGGTAGTAGGCCATATTCGACCTCGAGAGACGCTACAAGGTCCTAAAGTACACATACAGTTTTTGGTATTTGAGAAATGTGAACGTAGAGCATGTAGGAAACGTGCCTTTCCAATCCTTCCGAATCACAGAGCCACCTTCCAGGTTCCTCCATCACTTCCTGACATCCTACGGCATCCAGATAGGTATACGCGTGAACGAATGCGCTGACATCGGGTTATGCACAAGGAGGACTCAAGGGTCGTTGAGGCTACGAAGTCGTCCGAGGGTTTACGACGGGTGTGTTCATGTCCGATCTATACCTTGTAGCGCTGCTTGATGAGTTTCTCTGGAAGACCCTTTCAGAATTGCGAGGAGTGAAGGTACTGGATCTTTTCATCGAAGTGGAAGAAACCGACTCTTGGGCCATGGATTCATGGTGGTGCGGTGAAGAGGTATTGTTTGGCATCGAAATTGGCCCGAATACCACGGCAGGCATTTTCGAATTTACCTGCCGCCATGTTCTCATGCTGGGCGGCAGATACCGTGTGCATTCTCATTCTCTATCGAAGCTCATCAAAGCCGCACTTTCTTCTTTGTCTTCTAGCGACATTCTACAAGGGAAAAGCGGAATTGCGTTATTACCTATTATCTCGTTATAGGTTTCTAATACGTGTAGAATTCGGCTGCATGTGAGACAACGCTCGGTGTAAAACAGCTATCATATCTGGGTACATTGGCATTGGGATACCTGTACGGTGCGTTCCTTGAGTCATTTTGAACTTGGTTGTCGAGTTTACGATTCAAAGCCAGCGGATCTTTTTTTTTTTGCTCGGTGCGACACGGACTCATTCATGTCAGGCTCAATGCATATGGGGATCCGGAGGGCAAAGTGGTGAACTATTACAGTTAACGGCCACTATCACCCCACTCGCGATCAGAAGTAGCTTGGAGCTAAAAATGAGTAGGCAATGGCCTCGTGCCCCGAAACGGCAATACTGACGTCTATTTATAGGCTGGAACTACGCTCCAATGGTCTACGCAACACACCCAGATGAGTGCACTAGATGAGTGGGTGAGTGATGATTGATTCTGCTGAACGTCTCAAGCTCATCAACTCGATTCACGCTGCAACACTCCCAATATTTTAACTCAATCTTGGCCCGAAAAGCCACCCATGCCCCGGGCATCTCGCGAGTATCGGAGATCGGGTGAGGAACAATCCAACACTAGTCACCCGACTTGCCGTGATAATGATAATCGCAAGCACGCGGAGGTTTCTATAAATTGAAAGCAAGCTTTCGGTTCCTCGCCCTGTCCTCCTCCCTCATCACGGTGACTCGATTCGATGAAGGCAGCAAAGGTTCTTGATACTGTGATTCTCGCTACCCTTGCCCTGCTCCCTGGAGCACGGGGAGTTTTCACAACCCAGTCTCACCGTCGAGCAATAGAGAAGAGAAGCTTCCAGTCCGAGCTACTTCCAGATGTTGGCTTGCGATATGTGAAGAATTCGGGGGTGTGCGAGACGACGCCAGGAGTGGAGCAGATGTCGGGATATATCGACATTGGTACGAATATGTCAACGGTAGGCCTTGATCGTGATTCTGAGATTCAATTGTAGCTGACCATTTCGCCTAGTGGTTCTGGTTCTTTGAAGCACGGCACGAGCCCGAGACAGCGCCATTGACATTGTGGTACGGAAAGTTTTTCGTGTGATTTGGACTCGACAATCAATAGAATGGACACTCATATAGGATCAATGGAGGACCAGGATGTTCCTCTATGATCGGCCTTTTTGAGGGTGCGTTGCAAGTGGTTTCATGGTTGTATTTGCCCCCAGGTGACTGACAATTATACCGACACAGAACATGGTCCTTGTTCCGTAAACCCGGACGGCGAGACAACGAGGTTGAACCCGTTCAGGTGAGCTACGTTCACACACGGAATATTGCCGGAATGATCGTTGAATTCCATCCCGCCGTAGTTGGAATAACATCAGCAACAGTACGCCACTCCCCCCAACGCTGCCGTGTCTATATTGATGTCTAAGTATAACCGTTCCAGTGATCTATATCGACCAGCCTATCGGTACAGGATTCTCTTATGGGACAACGACGGTGAACAGTACAAACACTGCGGCTCCGTTCTTCTGGCAAGCTTTCCAGATTCTGTTCGAAAGTGGGGAATTCTCAAAGTTCAAAACACGAGAGTATGTCCTTAGATTCCCGTGAACCAGACTGACTGGATGATTTCTCACGAACACACCCGGGTCCTCAATTACAGACTCCTCTTCACCAGTGAGAGTTACGGAGGCCACTATGGTCCCGGATTTGTCACCTACTTCGATCAACAAAATGAGAGGATCCAGAATGGGGAAATTCAAGGAGAACTCATCAACGTTCGCGCAATGATGATCAACAAGTTCGTTTCAACTCTATCTTCCTTCTTCCGAAAGCATTCATTTTTGTATGGTACCCTAGTGGATGGTATGATCCGCTCTTGGGCGACAAAGCCTACGTCGACTTCGCGACAAACGCTCCTGGATATGGACCACTCCAAAACGACACGGTCATTAAGCAATTGAACGATGCGTTCTACAGTCCTGGAGGTTGTAGGGATCGTGAACTGGCGTGTTATGATGCGGGCAACACAACGGAATCGAATGCTATCTGCATGGATGCCTCCAACTTTTGCGTGCGCACACACTCCCATCTTCGTCACTCCACGAGAGCTGATTGAAAGGGATTCAATTTTCACAGTATAACAACGTCACACTACCGGCGGTGGGCGATAGGGATATCAACGACCTTCGACAGAACATCAGCACTCCGAACCCTTTTCCTCCGTCCTACTATCTCAATTTGCTTGCCGACCCAGTGATCAAAGAGAAAATCGGCGCAGAGAGTAATTACTCTTCGTGTTCCTCCCCGGTTAACAGCGACTTCGCTCGTACTGGAGATGTGGGTATCCCATATTCTTATTCAAGTTCAATGCTTTATCTTAGCCTCCGTCGGAACTGTGTATAGGATGCGAGGACGTTCTTGCCCAAGTTAGCTGCACTCGCGGATGAGAAGCTGAAGATTTTGATATGGGTATGTAGGTTCGCTTGAGACATGGTCATCTAATCCTCATCTTCTACACAGGCTGGGGACGCCGATATCAAGTGGGTTATAGGCTCTCGAAAGCGAGCTGATACACTGTTAACTCTTTCATGTTCAGTTGCAACTGGCTAGGGGGACACGCCTCCGTTCTCGCCATGGATTGGTACGGAAAAGAAGAATTCGCACAGATTCCTTTCACGAACATGACTATCAACGCGAAACCGGTCGCTGCGGTCCAGAACCTGGATAATTTCTCGTTCGCGTGAGTCCTTCCCCCCGTCAAAGAAAACTCATGACAGAAAAGCACTGAAACTTCTGTCACAGGCGAGTCTATGAGGCCGGCCACTTAGTGGTGAGTTTTACCCTGTCATTAAGAACTAAAAAGATTCTGGTTGATTTATTCTATCGACCATATAGCCGGCATTCCAACCGGAGGCTGCATTAGAAATATTCAAGCAGGTCGTTGCGGGGGAACAGTTGCATTCCGTGTAGTGCTATAACGAGACAATGTAATCTGTGTGCCAATGGTTGATGTAGCTGGGGCTTGATCCATTTGTCGCAGAGTCACGGCTTATTGCAGAAGTTATTGTGATAATCTTTACCCACTCGTGTACTACCTTTTCCTTTAGATACAACGTCGAACTTTATAAGGTGCACGTCATCTTGGCTAAAAAGTTTCAACCCTTCGTTCGGCGCTAGTCTGTATCAACTAAACTCATGATCAATGCCAAGGGTCCAAAACTCGGGGACGCTACGAATTTACCGGCATCGTGTCTGTTGCTGGATAAGATGACGGGGGTATCCGTAGAGGTTAACGAGGTTCGAGATCGTTTCTCATCGCGCTTTCTTCAGGTGTAGAGTGAACCATACCGATACTCCCCAGCAGAAAGCATATGGCACGAGTTTGGGAGGCTTCCGAATCCAATGGTTCACCTCTATCGAGACTCGATTGGAGACGCTCTCGCGGCTCGGTCCTTGTGATTAACGGGTCGGCCTATAGCCCTGTGGGGACGATGGTAAGGGTCGAGGAACTGATCGATGAACAAAAGTGAGCAAGGTTTGTGCTAATTTTCTTGACGTGTTGAACGATCACTATCTGCACGCCAGTGAAGGCTGGGCAATCACCGAAACGGAGCTGACTTCTGATGGTCATTGGTTGCGGTTTCAGTGGCACCGACGCGATTCTGAACATGCTAGGATATTTTCAATATATTTTCTAAGACTTGAGCACATTGATCCATATTTGTGAATAGTTGAGCCCCTAAGACTAGCGTCTACCACCAGAACAGCCGTCAATTCCAACGCCCCCACTCATCTCCTTCCCCGATCCGATTGCTCTAAGACACATACCATTCTCCTCAGTTGCCACATAACTCCGTACCTTTGACACCCCCATTTCGAATCAATCATTCCACGATTCGGGCCATATCTGTTTGTAACTATCATCGCGATGTGTGGTCCGAATCTTGTACTCTATAGTGGCTCGCGACAGGGAACCCGTCCGTTCCTTGCCCGCACCTATCTCAGAGCCTGGCCTTGAACATCACAAGTGGGGTTGGAAAGATCTTTGTGGCCGTACCCCTAGGGTTCGAAATCCAACAGAAAAGAGCCGTCTTTTCACCTTCCAGTCGACGTGGCGTGCCGTTTCTCGTGAGTTGTGGTGAGGCTAGAGGTCAATACGTGAGGTAAGAACAGCACATTTTGCGCGTGAAAACGATTCTTTGCAACCACAGGGCGAATTCGGGAGGACTTGAAAGTAATGGAGCCTACGGAACTATCTGAGGGCATCGAAGGGGGCCTTCAATGAGGTGACTTCGATTCTTAGGGCCCGATACTATGCAGCAGCGCCGTGAGACTCGAGGGAAAAAACAAGGGGTGAATGTCAAATTGGACCTGGCCGCGCTATGCCATGACCTCTCACGAAGACAGAAAGACATCAAAAATGGATGAACCAGATTATATCCACAGCAGACACAAGGCGATTAAGCACTTGAAATATGACGGTTCGTTGTAGAGAGGCATTAAATCAGCACCACAAACCCAGACCCAGCGACAGGTATCCGCCGCAAAGCTGCATACCACCATATTCTCAGACTTACTGAACTAGGTCCGGGGTGACAAGCTGTATTCGGATTTGGGAGAACTTCGATGGCCACAAAGCCACCAGATTTACTTGCCACGTGCTCATGCACCATTAGAAAACTCAGATGGTCAGGTTACTCCTTTGCATGTCGGTCTGTTGAATGAGACGATTGGCGACGATGAGGTCGACGCAAACTCATGAAGGGCTAAGCAAGGTTTGGGCTGTGATTACTCACTTCGGAACGGAGCAAGCCTCATTGGTACATTGAGCTCACCATTGCACGAATTGAGATGCTCTCAATTCAAGGCCGACATGGGACTCAAATCACGATAAGAATGTATCCTTTCATTCTTCGTGATTACTTGTGTACAGTAACAGGACCTTGTTCTACATTACCCTGGGGCTTTGGGGCCTGAACTTCCTCTCTTCGCTGACAGATGGTCTCGCCACACAACACCACAAGTCTTAGTCTGCATTTTAGCCCATCTATTAATGTTAATAATCATCTGGGGTCATATTCGTCCTTAGACCATGCCTGGTGCGCGCTTCAATGTCAACAGTTAAAGATCGATAGGGTTAGGCTTCCCTCGCTTCTATAAAAACATATATAAGGGCAGAGTGTCTCTCTCAGCCTTCTCATCCCAATAACTCAGTATCACCCCCACTATGAAGTTCATCACTGCTCTCTTCACATACGCCTTCTTTTTCATCTCGATTGCGGTCGCCATACCAATCAGTGGCTCTCCCCCCTCTGTTCGCCCCAGGGAAGAATGTGGAGACGGACGAACTTTGAGATGCTGCACTGCGAGCATCGTGGTAGACACGCCGTTTGTCATTTGCGCACCTCTCGATCCCTTGTATCCCTATTGGTGAGTGACCAATATTCAATCGCTCGGGCCGAATAATGATTCCATCATATTTTTTGAAATAGCCCTCGACACACCACTGTGCGACTATTGTGCTGCAGGACCGGCATTCGTAAGGCCATCATCTCGACTGTCTCTTGAATCAAGATTTACTGATGTTGTTCTGAAGTCGGT
>JANHQD010003017.1:0-24351 GCA_024721195.1 Marasmius sp. AFHP31
TCGGGACGAATACATCACGATGGGTTTATGCTACCCACCGGGCTTTGCGATAGACCCAAGCTTGGACACGACGCAGGGACAGAGAAGGAGCCTTAGATGGGAGAGTAAACTCTGGGAAAGCCGGCTGCGCAGGAGCCGTGGAGAAAGGGTGTTCAGGTGAGTTGCGAGTTCAATTGTTTCGATCATCCAACTAAGGCCACCGTTTTATTTGTATCATTAGTTCATTGGTGTCGAATTTGTTGCGAGCATAAACTTCCCGTCTTGTTTAGACCCTAGAGCATGCAAACGAGGTGGTTGAACCACAGCATCCCTGCGTATCTCGATTAGGAAGCCGTTCACCATGGACTATCCAACGAGCACTGCAGCTGAGAATGAATTCTCGTCGATCAAGCTCCCTCGATGCTCAGAACCAGGTCGAACCAGGATTTGTTAAGAGAATGCGATCTACGCTGTGAATGGTCTGCCGGGCCAGTCCATCACTCTGTCTTTCTCCGCGACTGACCTAGATGCAGAGCTATCTCATGACATCGTCAACGTCGTTTCTTCTCAACCTCCGATTCACTGGTTAATCTATTATCTTGGTAAGCGTGGTGGCTCATGGTCAGGTTGTGGGAACTTCATGTCAACGGTGGGATACCTACGGGACGACCGGTGACCGTTTTGGTGATAATGCTGTATGTCGGCGACAGCGCAAACGGCGCTGGCCTCGTGTGAGACATGAGGGGAGCCTCTGTTGGGTGTGGGCTGTGTTTAGCCTCCTTCCTTCCTTCTTCCCTCCATCACCTTGTATCTTCCCTCGTCTTCTCCCTTTACAACCTCTCATTCTGTTCTAAGGCCATGACTACTCTCTTTCCCAACGCTCAAGGCACAATCATAGGAGCCAATGCCAACTTCCAGGCCATTGCTGGGAACTCGACGACCATTCACAACTACAACACTTCGGAGAGAGAGGATCAGTTGACTGTGGTAAGTAACACTTTGTGTCGTTAGTTTCAATCTTGACCTTGCCCCTAGCGCGGAAGAACCGTCAGAAAGGTAATCGACGGTGATATCATTTTTCAGCGGGTTCTATCGTCCGAGGTTCTGTGTGTCAAGGTCAAACCGGAGGAGGCATCGACGCCAACAGAGTCACAGGTTGTCAAAGTGAAGAAAATGGAACAGACCGCCGAGATATACGGGTATCAGGGGAAGTTTACTGCGACCAGTTTTGAGCCAGTCGAAGAGAAGGATCGAGAGAGATTTAAGGAGGTAAGCTTTGGCGTTTGATTCGAGTAGAACGATCTGACGATCAGTTTCAGATAGCAAAGACTGTCCTCGAGGCGGCCATGTGTGGGCGGTGAGTTGATGTACTGTTCAACAGTCGGTCGATATAATGATATGTTGTAGGTCGGCACTTTTCAAACAAGTGTTTGCGGTGGCCAAGTCCGAGAATGCAATGACGCTGATTGTGCACGACGGTGGGTTTCCTGCTGGGAATTTGAATTGTGGATGCTCAAAGGAAGCAGAACTCGCAAATGGTCTCCAATTTGCTAATCAGTATTGGGGGAAGGATATGATTGTATTATATTACCTTGATTATACACTTGTACGTTTAGCCTTTGAGCTTCTTGACCCAGCTGAGGAGTGCCCTTAGGTAGATGTGGCCCAAACTTTGCGTGACGACAAGACTTTGAGGTTTCCGGTGAGCTGATAATTTTTAGCATTGGATGGCTAATGATGGTGAAAAGGTTACGAATCGTTGGAGGGATTGGTCGTTCAACGTCAGAAATCTGGCTTGGCAATACAACCCCGCTTCTCTCTGCCTCAATCCACCTGAAGAACGTTACCTCCAACCACTCCTCTATACCCTACCACCTATTCACCAAGAAACCCTTCGACACCTCGACACCGCCGAAATTGTCGCCCATGTCGAGGAAAGCCTCGGTGATGTTTTCTTCCTGATTGCAGGAGTGGGAGAGGGGTGGGGAATCGACCTATCATACTATGCCCGACACAGCCTTCTGACGTTGGGCACCGTTGTCAACCGCTGGGAACCCGAAATCCTCGCCCACCTTCCTTCCACTCCCTCTCCCGAGTGGTTTTGCCAGAGCCGCAGCCTCGACGTCAAAGTCAACCTTTCCAGCTCTGGTACGGCCACTTTGACTCCATCTTCCATTTGCTGATTTTTTGGTGCCAGGGCGAGTCGACTTCTCCTTCCAAAAGACTGGCAACGTCAAAGTGGTCCTCGATTTCGGCTGGTGCATTCCAGAGAAGGACATCGATGGGCTCAAATGTGCCTTTCTCTGCCAGTCCCTTCGCTTTGTTGACGACTCTGAAGATGTGACGGATGTCGGTGAGTCTTCCTTCACATATCTCTGCTTTCCTCTCTGATGTTGCTTCCCCTCAGTTTATATTAATCAGGTCGGGTTCCACCTCCAAGGTACCTTCCCCGTTGACCCCACAAACCACTCGACACCCGCATACCTCTTTGTCCACCGTCTACCCACCGAGTTCATTGACAACCTACATTGTGTCCGCCTCCCATTTCCTGAAAAACTGTTCTACTGGTCTCACGACCCACAAGGAAGGAATGCCATTGCCGAGGAGGACTGGGAGGGATTCGGGATCCCCAAGTTGAGCGCGCGGGAATGGGTTGGTAGCTTTTGGAGGAAGGAACACTATGCAGTTGTACGAGAACATCTTCGCTCAAGAAGTTGCAACCTGGATGGGAAACAGTACGCGCGCGAGCACAGACATCCTGAATTGATACTTGGTGAGTAACATTTTCTCTCCTGACATGGTCACCGCACTGACATTTTTTTCTCAGCTGATCCTCACAAAACCGCCCAGATAGAAGAGCTCCAAGACCCAGGCTCGCAGCCCGAGACTTCACATTCACCTCCGCGACATGCATCCTCTTCAGCACCTTCACCCGCGGACCCACCTGTGATTGAATGCGACAACACAGCAACACTACCAACGGCAAGTACAGTGACTCATTGGGCCAGGCCGGGATTCCTCAAGAATTGTTGTATGTATTCCTCTATATCTATGAGTAAGGATCCAGTATCTGATACCCATTCCTCCAGACAACTTGTTCTCGGAGACTGTTGCACGTGCGGACGATCTGGGGTATTCCATAGCTGCATGCTAGTTTCGATATGAATGTTTTTTTGTATGTTTGTATTGCTCGCTAGTCTTCCTCGATATATACTCAGGGTATCGGTAGATAGCACGAATGGATGTTGTAATTGTAGTCTTAGAACAAAGGATATTGGCGTGCGGAGTCATGCGATCACGCACCCACAAGGACACATATCCAGTTTCAGAGCACCCCAAAGATCTTGAATGGCCGGTTTTACAACGATATATTGCCGCCCTCATGATGAACAACAAAAATACCCTAGTAGAATGTATATTGACCGATGAAGAAAGACGGCGAATGCAATGGAATGACAGATGGAGAGGGAGGAGGTAAAAACAAACATGCATATGATGCTATAGATCCGTGATGTGAGGATGAGAGGGGCGCGCGAGAGGGGATGCCAGGTTGTAAACACGATGACAAGAAACCGATATAGTAGCGGTACGGAGGTCTCTGTCCGCCAGCCCGTCAATCTGCCTGCTGATATTTGAACAAGACCCCGAACGACTCGCCTTGCACTCGACAAAAATGTTGGTGGTCGACATAGCACCACGGGGGGGATCCGACTAAGGAGCAATCATCGACTTTTCGAGAAGGCAGGGGCGTACTTGATATGTTCGGGGTGCTTGTGATTTACGACAGGAGTGTTGTTGGGTCCGACCCTGGCAGCCATGAAGGGTACTGGCAGCTGCTCACTCCGAAGCGGGTGCTGGGAAGGCTAGGGCGCTTTTTTATGATGACCGATGATGAAAGGTCGTCCTGAACACTTTGCGGAATGCAGGTAACGTTGAAACTCAATTCCGAGGTAGGTATTCATCTGGGCAGCGTGAACGGTGCTTCAGATACATCGTCGAGACGGAGGTGATAGGTATTCGGCGAGCAATCAAGAGCGTGAACGTTGGATTGAGTTCTGGAGAAGTGCGTTTGACGTATTCCAAGCCTAACAACCGATGTTGCAGCAATGCCTCCATCCATTTCGGTGGCCCTAGTCTTTACAGCTGTAAAGTCTCGGGAGGGAATATCCCCCGCGCCTCTATTATTCACATCTTGTTTCCATCTGACCCTCTCCTTCCATTCAGCTCCAACACTAATCCTCTGAAGCCACGGGTGGAGACATGCTAGCGAGCAGAGGATATCGCTCAATCCGAACGTCCAATCGATTCTATCGAAGAACGTCTGATTGGCAGCGAAAGGTTGGTGGGCTAGGCGTTCTCGCAGTACGTCTGGAGGGTCTTTCAGCAGAAAACGGGGCGTGTGATCAGCTTTGGATGGGGAACCATCGTCCTAATGTCGAAGGGTACGTATGTTTGGAGTATTTCGTAGGTGCAGAGAGTGCTTTCGATAGCGTGGGTTCATTGCCGTACCGATCGTGTAGTTTTTCAATCCATCTTCATTGACATCCCCAGCACCATGAACGTCTAAAGCTGCACTCCCTATTCCATTACCGAGGCGTGGGGTCCGTTGCGTGGTGGTTGAGAGTTGCGTGCGAGCAGGCCACTACACTGTGGTACAGAGATGCCATAGTGTTATTTTTTTGGATGAGGAAGAGTGTATCGGGCAGGTACTCATGTGGTATTCGTGCGGGTCGGGTGAAAGCTGCGAAAGGCGTTGGGTTGCAGCTGCAGTCAGTCTGGACAGGATGACGCCGGCGCTCGTTTGGAGGTTTTGAAGATTGGAGGGCGGAAGCGACGGGTTCGGGCCTCCGCGTAACCGGAGGGCGGGATCTGTGAGAAGCTGGACGGAAGATCACTGATGTTCCTGGGAGGGGAGGTGACTGTTGGATGCGAGAGGACAACATGAACCTACAAGAAGAATGGATGTCAGCTGGCGAAAAAAAGGCAATGGTAATGAAGCAAAGAAAGATGAGCATGAGAGACGAAAGCACAGTACGGGCCACAGCGAAAAAAGTGAAAATGGACCGTACAGCCTGATCGATCCAACTCACCAGCGAAAGCATGAGTACCTGATCACGGATTGATCACCGCCGCCAGCTTAAATCAGCAATCTCTAGCCTAGTCGCGCCTGACAGCCGCCTGATGGTGTTGAACGACCTGATTTGCAACCTTCAGACTGGAAATATATGATTAGCAGTAACTCAAATGACGATAGATTTCCATGTATAACCAGCATAATGAAAATTGAACAATCATTGATAAGGAAAGACGAACCTGACGGTCATGGACCGGGAAAGGGCAGAATGACGTGTATGAACAGTGTCAACAGGTCCAGGTGTGTTGATCAGGTCTCGTCAGGATGGGTTGGCTGATCCGGTTTTGTTAGGCTCGACACAAGATATAGCCTGAACAAGGCGGTGAGGGTTCCATTAGGCTGAGACGCACACATCGTGACCGTCAGCCTGTAGTTGATATACAAGGCATCAACATCCTGAGCGCCGCTGACTGAACAGACGCAGGATGACGAACCCAGGCAAGGGTATTCTAGCCTGTATGGTTCGGTTTAATCCGTTCCAGACACAGTGTTCGCTTCAGCATATGCGGCAGTATAGAGATCATAAAAAAGATTTTTTTTGTGGCCCAGCAGGCGTCTGATACGCG
Source organism: Marasmius sp. AFHP31 (assembly GCA_024721195.1). NCBI lineage: Eukaryota > Fungi > Basidiomycota > Agaricomycetes > Agaricales > Marasmiaceae > Marasmius > Marasmius sp. AFHP31. The sequence goes on from JANHQD010003017.1 coordinate 5,680, forward strand.
TACAAAACGGACTACGGTCTACACGGTAAGGAGTATCATCTAAGCGTCACCAGCACCAGCGGCCGTAGCCTCCGGACCATCACCATCCCCATTACCATCATTACCAGGGGCTGCTGCTGCTGCTATAATAGCAGCCGCAGCCGCGGCGGCGGCGCTGACAGCCTCCTCACAATTTTGCATGAAGAGGTCTGCATTGGAGCCTTCTGTGACAGCCGCAGGCGGGTTGGAGCGTCGGATACGGCCTTTCGCGCTACCAAAGATTGACCTGCAATTGCTCAGTTAAATAGTCATGAAACAAAGGGACAGACTCAACGTACAGGTTCCAAAACTTGAGGATAGCTTCTTGGTCGTTCGGTAACATACTGCCGAACATCTTGATAATGAGGTAGTAGAACTGCGTGAAGTCGAAAGCATTGTCGTCGCCACCCCATCGGGGAACGGTTGACAGTGCGAAACGAACCTAGTAACGATGCGTGTCAAAAGAGGCCCGAGGAAAATAGCACACAGGCGACTTACAAGGGTGGCGACATAGGCGATGAAACGAATTGGTACCTTATACATATTCATTTTGCCGGCATTGTCTGTATATTCTTTCTTCTTCGTCGTCGCCAGCGTCTTGCCACTGGCGGGATCTTGGCCAACTGAGCTTTCAGAGGTGAGGATGTGTTGAGCACACTGGGGCAAGTGGTAAGCTCGGTAAGGCAAACAATCAGGCATTTCAAACTCACCCGGACCAGGAAAGGTGAAAAGAGGAAGCCCTTTGTTGGCATATCCTCGTCCACCATCTCTGGGTTATACAACAGTGCCGGGAGATCCACGGCCTGCAGGTTTTTTGGCTTGACAACTGACCGGTACTCTTCGAAGATACTGGAGAAGATAATGGTCAGCGATGTTTGCTTCAACCAATAAGCATACAAACTTACATTGGCCCGGCCTCGTCGTCGTCTCTGTAAGGAACGATGTCGTTCCAAGAAAGAAATTGCTCGAGAATTAAATCTGCCTTGATGCCACGTTCCTCCTTCGCGGTTTTTTTGGATGGTTTGAGGTGAATGGAATATGGGAAAGTTGATGGCTCGAGCAGGCCGAGCGCTGCCTTTTTGAGTGTTGCATTGTTGTTCCAGAGCATCTGGTCGGCCTCTTCGCTCATCTAGTGTGGTAGCATGGGTTGGTATGAACGCAGAAGTCATTACGATAGCTCACTGATAAAATGAGGGTCAGAAAACCCTCTATGTTGCCACTCTCTGCAACGTAGTTGACAAACTCAGCGACTACAGGCTGGTTCTCAAGCAGGAGGGCCCAAGCCTCTTGACAGCGAGCTAGATGCTCGTAGTCGGCACTACACAACAGCTGGTTAGCGCTAGAGAATCAGTCGTGCATAAGACACTTACACCTCGCCTTCATCTGGCATGGTAACATTGTTACCAGTGTTGTTGTCGCCAGCAGCGCCGTTGTCGTCCGAAGGGGGAGCGGCTGGTAGTGGAAGATCTGGGGGCGGAAGTGCTTCGACGATGCCAGCCCATTCATCCTTACCAGCTGTCCGAACGCCTTCTATCACGACCATATGGAATGGGATGTCGAAGTCCACATTCCTCTTGTAGTATTTCGCCGCACTTTCTAAGTCTTCGTGTTTGGTTTTGGGAGTAAATACACGCTTGCGACCACTGTGAATGACGTGAATGAAGTATCTATCCCAGAGCAAGCGGCGCGCACTTACCCTCAACGTGGCTTTTTGGCCCTAGTACCTTCCTTGTCAATGGCTTCGTCAAACCCTCTCTTGTTCTCCTGTACTTGAGACGGAGAAAGGTTAGTAGCCCGCGGCTGAGTTGAAGGAGGAGAGGCAGAAGATGAAGAGCGAGACATTGCGGGTAAAAAAACTGAAGAAAAAAACAAACAAGTACGACGATTCTTGTACCTCGGTGGTGTTTGTTTGCGATCGCAGGGCCCTGTTGTTCCGTGAGTCTGGTTGCGAGTACCCGTTGGCTTGTTGGTAGCCACAGATGGGGTCAGTGTTTAAAAAATCTAGGAACTGTTTCGCAAGAGCCAGGGCTCCAGTGTTCCGCCCACCCTGTTGTGAGACTATACTTCTTTTAGCTATGGCTCCGTTCCGCCAGACGATACGATCGCACGGAAATGGTGAAATTTGCACAGTATATACGACAAGCCACATGATACCGGGACCTATAACTCTGCAGGGACTGCAGGAGACGTAGGGTCGATAGCGGTCGCGTAACGACGAATCTCTGTATGCCTACTCCATTCGGTACGTGCAGCTTCCCTTGCAGGCTTCATGTATGCCTTAGCTGCTCGCCGTTGCTCCACGGATTCCGTCAGCCGCACAACGTTCAGGGGGTGGACTTCAATCCGTTCGTTGGTGAGCCTTTCGCCTTCCTGATCCCTCACGATGACCCCGGTCACCATCCATTGATTGGCCGGTGCGCTCTCTCCGAGATAGAACGTTCGAATTCGTCGTACAAGTTTGCCGATATCTTCCTCCCTGCCTGAGATTATACCCATAAGAGCCGTCTCCGAGCTGGGGTTGATTTCCTTTGGACTACGACGTATGTAAGAATGAATCATTTCATGAGCTATTGCCATTCGTCCGCGGCCTTCGGTGTACTCTGCAACCACTCGATTCAGAGATTCCCTTTCGGCGACTTTCACCACAACCGTCTTCCCTCTCGAATCATACAGACCACCCCGGATTTCAACCTCCATTTCCAAGCCGACAAGCTGAGGATGAAGGATCCAGTGGTCACTCTGCGTTGGTGGTAGCTCTGCCGCCGGGTTCCACGCATCGTCCACGTCCTCTACTTCAGGCGGAGGAGGGGGAGGAGTGACAGGACGTTCGGGAGCACTGGCTTCGTACGGCGCGAGGCGAGGGGTGGGGTCTGGAAGATCTGGCCGAAGATACCACACTTCGTGATAGTGGTTCATTGGGCGCCAACTGTTGAGGTGTTTCCACGAATCGTGTTCGACGACATCGCGGTAGTCGATCCTTTGGAGGGGTTGGACCATGTTGATCACATCCAGAACGATGTCTAACAAAAAGCCCGATGGAACGCGGCTGAGGTCTACGCCTGGCGTCAGGTCGACAATCGTCCCCAGCAGTGACCAGTCAATGTGAGTGTGTTTGATAACCCCAAACAGGCCTTTAAAATGGCCACCAATAACTCGAACTCGAGTCCTGACCCAAGGCTCCCGGCCTGTGTAGATGGGGCGTGTTCCGGTTTCCTCGACGAAGGCTAACGGGTCAGTTTCCTCCGGGAGTTGGTGCTGCTTAGGCGTGTCGACTGTCGTTCCCTGTGCCGGTGTTCCGGTTTCCTCGACGAAAGCTAACGGGTCGGCTTCCTCCGAGAGTTGGTGCTGATTAGGCGTGTCGGCTGTCGTTCCCCGTATCGGACTGTCGAGGCTGTTTTGTTCAGCAAGGGAGTTAGGTGTTGCTCCACCGAGCAATGGTTCTGATGCTGTGCGGTATTCATGAGGGTCTTCTGTAGATGGAGAGATCGTATAGTGGTGAGTGGTATGTTGAGCAATCGACTGGGCCAGATCGCGCTGTTTGTTATGAGCCTGAACTATTCTGTCTCGTTCTCCTGGGTCCTGTTGGAATAATGTTAAGAAAGAACAACGTTTGAGGTATCAGCAACGCACCAAGATCCAAGGAAAGCCCGCATCCGTCCCTGTTCCATAGAATTGAGGAGCTGACTGAAAGAACGCATGAAAACTGAGGCAAACAGATAGATAGCTAGAACTCACCATTCCGAAGATGAACCGTTGAATAGTGGATGCCTTGGACGTGTTGTTTAAGGACCTGCGAGAGCACCAAGGATGATGTCGAGCCTGCGAAGTGGATGCAGGTCGTCAGCATGGATGTATCTTCATCGTTTCATATTGTGACCAGAAGCGGTCAAAAGGGGACAAATTATCGAATATAATACTTTAGCGTTACTCATGTTCATTCTACTTTACTTGTACATCAAGAGTGGTATCTACGATTGAGAACGAAGCTCACCTGTGCATCGCGATGCTGGTGGTATAGAGCAAGCGACAGAAGGCTTAGGTAATGTGGGCGCTGCGGAGTTGAACCGCTCAAACGGAATGTTTTAGCGCAAAGCCGCAGGCGCTTCTGGACCCAGCGCTTGTGAGCCCCGGTCTCCCCGAGGGAATAAGCCCAAGCGCCTGCGGCTTTGCGCTAAAACATTCCGTTTGAGCGGTTCAACTCCGCAACGCCCACATTACCTAAGCCTTCTGCCCGTTCTTCTTGACTATCATATCTACAGTGAGTTAGCCTCGTCCAGCCTCGTCGTCAGCGTAGTGTAGCACCCTATATCAGTAATTTATACATGCAGTACTAAGGTCTTCGAATTCTAATACACTTGAAAATGCGACGTCCTTTTGTTTTAAATCTCAACTCAGAAGATATCGCGACTTCAATGCTGACAGTCCGTTTTTTCACTTAGGGACCCATGCACGACCACTCGTTCAATCATTAGTGCAAGCCCTCGTTATTTCGCGCTATCTACTACACGTTCCCTTATCCGCTCTGCTGGTGAGTTTGGGTATTTTTGAACATGCCGGCCCAGTGTTCTGACTATCTCTATTTAGGTTGGAGCTTTGCAATATCTCGATACCGTCTACAACAACCGCTGCCTTCGATGCCAGCAGAGAAGCGCTGTGTTTGGTGCGGGAGATTCTTCCTGTGTCTGGCATCGCACGAATACCGGTGCCCCGACAAAAAAATGGCCTTGGTTCGCGCTCAAAAGCGGGGACACCAGGATCCCACTCTCGTTGGCGTATCGGAGGATTTGGGTGGGACCTCAGCCAGTGCGACAACGGAAACACCTGAGGTGTCTTTGGCCGCACCCTCAGAGCTACCCGACGTGACTATGTTTTCAAGCGAGATCCTGCCGCAAATAAACGTCGACGACGTTACTGCTCCAATGGTGAGTTGAGTACCAACTTTCTCTCCGAAATAGGTCTTATAAGTCCTTCAATCCACAGGCTACCGGTCGTCGTACCCGTCAAACACGCCTGCCCAAGAAATTTACCGATTTTACGCTAGACGGGAACAGGGAGGTGAGGCAGCTGCAGCGCCCGACCCCCCCTCCTTTATCACCCTCCTCACCTCATCAGCCACCACCCATGCATCACCTTCGCCCACACTCTCGTTCTCGTTCGCCCTCCAATCCCTTACTTTTGCTATCTCATCCTCCATCGCGTTCCCCTTCACGTTCACCCTCCCCCGAAATTCCTGTATTCATTTCAGATCCTAACAATGCTGGCCTCTTTCGTGTACACCGATATTACCGTCCGCTGAATGACATAGAGCTTGGTACAAACCTCGAGGACACAGCAGATGCTGCACCACGACAGCCAGACCGGGTGTTTGGCTCACAAGACCACGGGCAGAACACCACCACGGAGGGACAAGGTACCCAAGCCGACCTACCTCCCCATCATCCTCATCCCAACCCCTCCACTGCCTATCTCATGCGCTGGCACCACGGCTCTGCTCTCATGAAATCTAAATCAGACTTGGATCGTCTGGTCCAAGACGTCCTGTTACAGCCGGACTTCCAGATTCACGAGCTTTTGGGCTTCAGGGCTCAACGCGAGACTGATCGTGTCTATGTCCATCCCCAGTCATCCATGCATACAAACGAACCGGAGAGTTCCTCGCTACCATTCCAAAATCACGACGGTTGGATCAAGGGAGAGGTGCAAATAGTTTTACCTCGAGCTAGGAATCGTATAAGTGAGGTGGACGCACCGACCCTCACTGTTACCGAAGCCTGGCATCGATTGCCCTTCGACGTGATCAGGACGGAGATGAGCGAGCCGTACTCTGCCGACTTTCATTTGAAACCCTACAAGCTTTTCCACAAGCATCCCACAGATCTGTCCCGTCCAGTTCAACGAGTATATGGCGAGAGCTATACTTCCGACCGGATGCTCTCGTTTGAGGACGAGATCTTGCGCCAGCTTGGCCCGCGCCCGGAAGGAAGCCCAGAGGTGGGAATAGTAGCTATCATGCTCTATTCCGACTCAACGCAGCTCGCGAACTTTGGCGACGCAAGCTTATGGCCCGGCTATCTTACATTTGCCAACTGGTCCAAATACGTGCGCCTCAAACCTTCGTCGTTGGCTATGAACCATATCATGTATTTCCCTTCGGTGAGTATCCTCTCCATTGCTCACGTTTGAGTAGCTGACTTCGAGACCTCAGCTCCCAAAAACTATTCAAGAGCATTACCAGGCTCATTTCGACAGGTTGGCATCGGACTCGGAGATCCGATTTTGCAAAGTAGAGCTCCTCCACGCTGTGTGGCACCTGTTGGTGTCTGACCCACGTTTCGTTACGGCCTACAAGGACGGCTATCTGGAGAAGTGCGCTGATGGCATCGTCAGGCTGCTCTTTTATCGTTTCTTCTGCTATAGCGCTGATTACGTCGAAAAGTAAGTCTCCTTCTAGCTCGTTGAAGTTCTGCGCTCACCTTGGATACAGGGTTATGTTGGCTTGTATCAAGTACCTTTCAAAGCATCCTTGCGCTCTGTGCTTGACAAAGAAGGAGCAGATCCATCTCGTCGGTACAGCAGCTGACTTCAAGCGCCACTCTGTTGGCGCCAGACAGGACAGTGATCTGGTCCTACATGGTATAGCAAATGCCCGCGATGCGATCTTCTCCCAGGGCTACGCGATCGGCAATGAAGAGCACGTTCAAGTGCACTTGGATTCGACTTCGACGCTGGCTGTACGCGTGAGTACAGGTTGGAGGTGTCTATGGCATTTCGACTGATAAGGTCCCTAGAGTGCTTTTTCAAAAGTCTTCCAACCTCTCGGATTGAACCACTACGAGATGTACGTGCCGGACAGCCTTCATGACCTCTCGGGGAGGACGTCCGATCTGCTCAAACACAATGTCCGTCTCATCAACTCCCTGAAGGGTAAAAAGGAGGTTGAATACCTGGACATGAGGTACGTTGTTCGCGCGATCTGTTTTGTCAAGTACTCACTGTATTTCAATGCAGATACCGCCTTGTACCGACTTTTGGGAATGGGACAATCCGCCGCTTCAAAACGAAGGTTTCAAACTTTTCGAGATTTGCTAGTCGCGACTATCAAGACGCGCTCCAGGTAAGAATATACAATTGTTCCGGATGCCTGGACCTAGCTCATTTGATATTCAAGTGTGCGATGCCGTGCTTCGAGGGACTCTTCCCGACAGATCTTGATAACCTGATTCAGGACCTACTCTTTATCTTTGCAACTTACGAGAGTTACAGTAGTCTGCGTCAGCATACCGACTCAACAATCGCAACAATGAAGAAGGTTACAAAGGAGCTTGGATGGTTGCTCCGCCAGTATGTCATGAAGGTGGCCAATATCCACACCGTAGAGACAGAGACTGAGGTCCGCAGTCGCCGCAAACGCGACCCGGATGGAGAGAAGGACCCTCGGAAGAAGGCTTTCACCCTCTTGAACTACAAGTCGCATATGCTCGGACATGCTGCCGCTGCAATCGTCAAATACGGTACCACAGATGGAACAAGCACGCAAGCAGTACGACATCCCTTCCATTGTTTTCTTCAATCATGCTAACGCGATTCAGGGTGAGAGGGAGCACCGGAGAGTCAAAAACAAATACCAAATTACGAACAAGAACAAACCGGAGGGACAAATCGCAGCACTGGTGATGGTCGAACATCGCCAAAAGAGAACGGCGACACGTAGTAAGAAGCATGTGCCCGCAACGGAGTATGAAGAACTCCCGGCTTCAGATCCTTCCAGTCATCACCAGCTGCCACTCAACAAGAACAGACCCATGTCGCTCGGCGTGTTGTTGGACCCAAAGGCTCCTTATGATCCTGTAATCAAGGTACGTAATATTGTCTCAACTGCTCGGACTTTCCAGTCCACTAACAATTCGTTCAGGACTTCCGCGCAAAGCTCTACAGACACCTCATCTCCCGCATTCTCGATGTAGACCCTTCGTCAATTCCAGACACGGAGTTGTACCGGTTGTCCCTTGTCAGCGACAGGTTCTATCGACACCGCCGGTTCCGTCTACACTACACGTCTTACGATTGTCGCCGCAAACAGGAGACCATTGGGTACCGGCGGCGCCCTCACATCATGACGCTGGCAGATACCCCTGTTGATTCCCATCCATATCTGTATGGACGAGTGTTGGGTATCTACCACGCCGATATCTTTTACCTTGCACAACATCCCCGCCAACAAAAAGCCCGGAAACGGATGGACTTTCTCTTTGTCAGGTGGTTCGTGTTTGATGAGACGTATGCCTGGGGTTGGAAAGCCAAACGCTTACCTCGACTCTACTTCCCTGATGCCAACGATCCCGGCGCATTCGATTTTGTGGATCCAGCCCGTGTCATTCGAGCTTCGCACATAATACCGGCCTTTGAGTATAACACTACCGACGAGCTTCTTCGTTCTGACTCTATGGCACGCCTATACGAGGAATACGACGAGGGGAAATATGTTTTAGAAGATCAGGACTACCGCTATTACTACGTTAACCTGTAAGTTTTGCACCTCCAAACTTTGTAATCACCGGTACTGACTGCGACGCGCAGGTTCCCCGACACGGACATGTTCATGCGCTATCGCGGCGGAGGCATCGGGCATCTGCAATTCCATGAACACCTCCGTGGGCTGGAGGAAGAAGCCACTGCGGATGACTCCCCGATTCCCGAATATGATGTCAATGGAGATCCAGTAGCGGGAACAGGCGAAGTTGTTGATATGGATGAAGAGGAAGAGGAGACGTTCGAGGAGATGTTGAGGCATGCGACAGAGGTTGATACCTTGGATATCAGAGACGATGAAGACGACTCCGACTCCGACTCCGATAGCGATGATGGGGAGATCTCATCACTCGGAGAGGACAGTGGAGATGAATTCGACTAGAATACTTGTATCTGTAATAGTCACAATGCTATGCGTTTCAGAACTTTCGTCTTCGTGTCTTCGTGCCTCGCTCCCTCTCTATCATATGCTACCTCATTCAATCTCGAGTCTAAACGTCCCGAATATTAAGCTGAACAGTCGAGTTGCGAACTGACTCGCCCTGATCATGAGCTGATAATGTACCCTTATCCTGACGTTACCTGAGAAGTCAGGATTATACTGACGGTTTCTGTTCAGCGCCTGACCACGACCTGACCAGCACGTTTCATTCTAAAACAACCCTGAGCGCTCCCTGATCATGTCATTTCGTACTGATGTGTGCTCATAAGTCCCTGATTAATTCTTTTAGGCTGCAGACTGATCCGTCAATCACTGGTCAATATCTATCAAGTCAAAACTATCTCGACAGTAGCTGATCAGTGAAGGTGAGGCTGTCCATCGCGGGTCAGCCTCGCCAGTCACTGACCATGTCTTCATCGTTTTGCTGGTGGCCAGTCGTATTGTACTGTACTTACTATACACTATCAGTATGTACGAGTTCGCCAGAAAAAAAACCGAGATCCAGGGACTGTCAGCCTGGTGGCACCTTACCACGGCTGACAGGTTTGACCAGCGGTCGATCAGATCGCCCTGGTTTCGCTGGTGAAAAAAAAAGAAAGATGGCCTGTGAGTACGCCCAGCAGATCACCTTCTTCAAGCAGTGAGTAGCCACGTTAACGTTAACGGATTCTTTCCGGAGGACTTTGCTCATGTGTATGCCTCAAAAGCAGACCAAGGACTTCGGGAATGCGATGGTTAACCACTGCAACCCACCTAAGAAGTCGATAATATTGAAATTAGGTTCAAGCCCGCAACGCTGTCATGATTCATCTCAACTTCCCTCACCCCGGAATCACTGCCTCTAGTGGCATTGCACGGTAGATGAGATGCCTGCAGGCATATTCTTGTCAATGTGCGGCCACAGGAGGCACAGGTTCGGGCATATCGCAACAACGTATCGGATCCGGCGAATTCGCTGCTTCCCTCCTATATAAGCACCCCCCGTAGTCGTCTTGTGTTTCGAGATCTTCAGGTTCCCCGGAAATTTACTCCGCTACCACTGGAGATTCGTCAAGGGTCTTGTCATGTCTGGCACGACAACTATCCCACCGGATATCGTCGTACTGTAAGTCTTCTAACGCGTGTTCAGTTTCCTACATCTCACGGACGTGCAACAGAGTGGGACCAATGGTAATACACTTCTCCGGGCTCGTCCCTACGCGACAACTTGAGACTTACTCTCAAGTTCAACCAGTTCCTCTCCTACGTACTCCAATGGGGATTATTCGGCACTCTCAGTGTCCAGGCATGTAAGAGATCCTGTCATGTGAATCCAATCTCAAACCTCACGGACCCCAAGACATCTACTACTTAGCCTTCCCCTCCGATACTCGACCCACAAAGGCGATCGTCTCCATTGTATACGCCATCGAGCTCTTTCAGACGATATTAGCTACAAGAGAAGGGTTCCGTACCTTCGGATTTGGTTGGGGCGACCCAAGCATGCTGGATGATCCTGGACTTACCTGGCTCTGCTTTCCCGTCATCACAAGCATAGGTATGTGCCCTTCAGTCACTTACAGAGTCTGAACTCTAATATGGCTTGGCTCCAGTGAGCTGCATCATTCAGTTTTACTACGCATGGCGGATCTGGGTATTGAGCCGATCCAAGTACGTCCCGCTGATGATATGCGGGGTGAGTTCCCATCTCCTCTCCGGCGGGTAACGCCTTTCCCCCCTCGAACCGCGCTGATGTCCGAGCATCTCTTCAGTTGAGCCTCGTCCAGGGGGCGGGCGGCATATGGGTGGGAATCATCCAAAACAATCTCAAGAGCTTCGCACGAATCCAAGAGGGATCACAGATCCCTACCATCGTACGTGCTATGATCGCTCTGATACTACCCTGCCAGGCAGGCAAAATTCTTACACAAAACTCCACGGCTTGCACTGGCAGATTTGGCTCGTAGGTTCGTAAAACTCAGCGGAGGCACGATTCTCCCGAGCCCCGCACGGTACTGATGAGATTGAGCGTTCTTAAAGGCACCGCAACATGCGACATCCTCATCACACTCTCCATGTTCCAGTACTTCTGCACGCATCGGAGTGGCTTCGCGTCGACGAACGCCATACTCGTCAAGCTCACCCGGCTCATCCTTGAAACTGGACTCCTCACTTCGACAGTCGCCGTGGGGGAGGTGATCATATTCTCTCTCTTCAAACACGAAAATTACTACCTCGTCCTCGCGAGGATTTTATCGAAGTTGTATAGCAATAGTATGATGGTGGTAAGTGCCCGCTATTTGCGGTAGGCTCGAAATCGGGGGATTTCCCGTCTGATAGACGCGTTTTTCAGCTCCTCAACGCGCGATTTGGGCTAAGGAACGGGCGGAACGGAGAATGCCACGAAGTCGAGCCGGCGAATAACTTATCGTGGGCAGTCGGGCCTAATCCCAATCCCCAAAGCCAACGGACACCGACCACGTATCGCCTCGCGGATTTCACCACTTCAGGAGGCTCTACGACGAGCCCAGTGCCTATATCAGAGGGCAGAACGACTAAAGCAGATGAGACCCAACTCTAACATCATCGGAAAATTCTTACCACCTGCCCGTTTCTCCTCGGCTGTCTTGATCAGGATGAGATCGAAGCACACTGTATTCTTGAGGTTGTGGGTGCGGCTGGGAACAGAGCGCCAATGCAGATGAGCGACAGGACCTCTGGAACCGTACAAATGTGGTCTTGGAGCAGCCCAGTCAGTCTACGTGCTTCTATGAAGAAATATCGATCACTCTTTCCCAAGGGGATTCATCAATACACAATTTTCGAGGGGAAATACAACTTGGTTACCTAGAAGTACAACACTCAACATCTAATGTATTCTACAGGTCGATCTTAACAACGACCTTATCACCCTTCCCTTGAATATCTTCCAGGCTCGTGAACCCAGCACAACCCAGATTGGTGTCTAAATCAGCCATCGTATGTTTGATAATCTGCTCAACACCCTTTGTCCCCGCGAGTGTGGCACCGTATACCCACGGTCGGCCCACTATGAAACACGCAAGGGTCAGCCTCAAGAACTGGATAGCCGAGCAGAAACACCTACACAAAACAGCTTGGGCACCCAAAGCCAACGCCTTGATGATATCACTCCCAGTTCTGATTCCGGAGTCGTACAGAATCGTGAACTTCCCGGAGGCTTGAGCAGCACGGATTTTTTCGGATTTCATGATCATCTCGAGGGCGTAGAGCGAAGGAATGGCGCCATCGACTTGTCTACCACCTAACAGTGTATAGAAGAGAGTTCAAAGACTTGGATAGAATAAGAGTAAGGAGTGACTGACCGTGGTTCGAGACGATGATGCCATCGATGCCATACTCTAGGCATTTTTCCGCATCCTGGAAAGGCATGAGTTATGATAGACCACAGCGAACCTGGAACACGCACCTCAACGTGTTGAATCCCCTTCAAGATCAACGGCCCATCCCAGTTCTTCCTCAAGAAACGAGTATCCTCCCAAGTCCTATACAAGCCTGAATTCGTCTCCATCAACCAGCTCTTTCCCAACTTCATCTCTTGAACGACTTTCTCATCGCCTTCCTTGAACTGCTTCGTCATCTTTGCTGGATCAAATGGGAACTCGGGGTGGTTGTCTAGCACGGGTTGCAATCCATGCTTTGCCATGAACACAGGGTCTGACCGGCCGACTTCGATCCCAACACCGAATCCGAAAGGCAAGTAAGCCGTTTCGAGGTCGTGAGGGCGCCAGCCGATGTTCATGGTGTCGAGAGTGATGACGAGGCCCTTGAAACCGTTCTCTTTGGCGCGTTTGAGTATGGAGACTGTGACATCGTCATCTCGGGGCCTAGGTAAGAAAACAATTAGATCGAGCGACATCGGGCGTTCGAACCATGTACCAATACAACTGATACCAGCGATAACCGTCACCGTTTTCCCGTGCCACCTCCTCGATACTCCTGGTAGACGCAGTGCTCATGATGAAGGGAACTTTGAGGTTGCGAGCAGCACGAGCGGGCGCGAATTCGGCTTCATCGCAGAAGATGCCCTGGACACCGATGGGTGCGATAAACAAGGGACTTGAATGCTTCACTCCGAAGATTGTCGTCTAGGATCATTTGTAAGATTTGCAATAGAACTTCAAAATGACAAATACAAACCTCCAAATTCCGCTCGGACGCATTGACGAGCATTCTGGGGATGATTCTGTATTGTTCAAATGCCTTCAAGTTGGCATTGTAGGTTTGCCATGTCCCAGCACTTCCATGAGCGTACAAGAATGCTCCTGAAGCAACCATATTAGTGCTGTCCTTTTCACTCTTATCAGCTTAGACGACTCACCTGGATAGTCCTTAAGTTTCTGTCTGGCCTTCTCTTCAATCTCGTTGTACACAACAGTACCCAACGGTTGAGGTGGTATCCCAGCGAGATAAATCCCGCGCATATAGCTGCTCCATGCCTCTGGTTCTGGAACGGTGAGAGTAGACGACGACATGATCACTGGGGACTCGGACTGTCCACTACCCGGCTTCGATTGGATCCTTTTATTGCCCACCGCTCGCCGTCAGATGATCAAGTCATGATACATCGGAGGCCGAGTACGCGGTCTGAGACATTGTTATCGCTGGGGGTACCAATGGGCGTAGATGAATTCATTGGCGACGAGTACACCGTCAACTGTGCTTGAAGATGATGAGGGAGGAGTTGAAGGAGTGTCAATTGAAAACTAGGCGTGCAGCGTGCCCCAGTGCGACGGCCGGCAGCTTGCACGTGCCGGACGGCAAGGCCGACACAATATTCCCACAGATTCAAGCAAAGCCGACAACCCCGCATTGGCCTGGGTCTTCTTTCACCCTCTCCATGATCTCGAAAGGTGTGTAGAACTGTGTATGATTGACTGAATTCTCATCTTACGATCTCAATTCTACCAAGTCTGCCAAGCAAGAACTCTCGAGTGAGTCAGCCTCGGGCTGTGCGAGATTGATGGTTTTGGGGTGGAAAAGCGAATCTTGTAGACGCTTGAGCCAGTGTGGGTGAGATTCCCGGAGCCGAGTCTTTCATTGACTGGTTCTGTCAGCAGTGAAACGAGGAGAAATCTAGGAATTGGGGAGCAAGGGACTAGGCTCAATCTCGTCAAGACCTGCTCAAGGAGCGCCCGTCCGCACAAGAGACAAAAACTTTTTCAACCATGAGAAGGGGCTGAGCGCGCATGCCGACGGAGGCCTCGAGGCGTGCTCCGAAGAACCTTGTCCGCAGTCTCGAAGCAATAAAACGAAGGTGTGTCGTTTTTTGGGCGCGATGAAGGGTTCAGCGGGTTCACCATTTCGCGTACTACGACAGCCGTGGCACGCAGCTCCCAGACGTTCCAGGAGGTCAGTACAGTAACTGGGGCTTGTGAATGAACGCTCTAATTAGTGGTTCAAGTAGACCTGGAGGTACAAGCGGACCTCGAGACCTTCATCCGTCTTACCGGCGATCTACGTGCATATCCCAATCTGTCAATGACTATGGAAAAGGAAGTCCCTCGCCAAGTCGCCGCGCTCAATAATCGAATTAATGCACCGTGTCCTGCCGTTCCGGAACACTTTGCTGTATGAGCCACCGAGAATGGTATATAATGTGTGGCGTCGTGTAGCTTATCCTCTTCCCCCTCCCCCTTCGTCTACAACGACCTCTAACTCTTTCTTGCATCCAACTTCGTTTCATCTCTCTGTCGTTCGCGATACCCTTTCCGCGTCCCTTCTACTCAATACATCAAGAGGTAAGCCTGTTGAAAGCTTGTCATGAGTCATTCATCGTCGAGACTAAACAGCTTTCTCAGGAAGGCCTCTCCGCCCGATAGATGGTCATCGAGTCTCCCACAGCCCTCGTTCCGCCTGCAACTGCGACTGCTCTACGTCTCTCTACCGAGGAGAATCCAGACGATCATAATGGACCAAATGTATCGAAGAGCATGGTGCGGACAGTTGTTCTCGTTCTACGTGCGTTTCCCGATATTTTCCCTACAACGCATCTTGCTCATTCACGTATCGCCCTCAGTCATTTTCTTCCTCTTTCTCGCCGCGCTCTTCCTCTTCCGAAAGACGTTCATGTTGAAGCAAATCGTGAACTTCTTGCTTTGCCGTCGTCGTCCTGCCGACAATTCCAACAGTGGAACAGCTACACCCTTGATGACGGTCAATTCACGCACTGGAAGCACGAATGGCTCGATCAACGGCCGTACCTTCCCAAGCTTTGGCAGGTTCATTCCCAGCCGTCGTCCCAGCATTCCTCCCCCCGCCTACAGTCAGAGAGATCGTCTTGATCGATCTCGCAGGTTCAACTCCTCGTCATCCTCGATAACCGTGGTTTAATGACATTGTACGACGTATCCTACGCCGCCGCCTTATCGACGCCCACTGCTGTAAACCTCTCTTTCCCCAGGACACAGCTTTGAAGTATTTCGGATCGAACTCCGAAAGGAAGAAAGCTGTGAACTCGCCTATCTTCTGGCCTGGATGTAT
The DNA here is from genome assembly GCA_024721195.1 of Marasmius sp. AFHP31. NCBI lineage: Eukaryota > Fungi > Basidiomycota > Agaricomycetes > Agaricales > Marasmiaceae > Marasmius > Marasmius sp. AFHP31. The sequence goes on from JANHQD010003017.1 coordinate 21,170, forward strand.
CTCGTGTTAATTTCCCTCGGCTTCCCCATTTTTCTTTGTCCTTCTCCTACGGTTATCTGTTTCGCTCTGGAGCCCATTTCTTTATTTCTTCATTATCAGACCCACTTCTAAACCTCATCACTATCCGTCTACCTCTTTCTCTTCGCCTTCCTTCGCCGTATATCCACCTCCAGTCTCGCTTTCATTCTCCGTCGATCTTGTTTTCGTCGTTTTAGCACCCCTTCTTTGCTTTCCTTTCGCTCCTCCATCCTTGGCTCTGTATCCCCACCTTTTCGCGACGCGGAGCTGTTTAATCTCCATGTTGTAGAGTTCCTCATCTCATTCCGTCTCTCCTAGTCTTGCACGTCGTCTTCTCGTCTCGCACACCATCGCAAGTACAATATTGTATATTATTCTGCACTGCAATACAGTTCTGTATACCCTTCAATCGACGTTGCACTTTCACATGTTAAAAACGCCACCGGCAAGTCAACTCCGAAATTCCGATGGAGTCCCTAGACTCGTACTTTGACGCTGTGATGGCACCAACGTTCCTCCCAAAAATTGTTCCAGTCAACTAATTCATGATTCAACAGCATATCGACTAGGTCATGGGTACTCTAATCGTTATCATTATCAAAAGTGCTGTTTGCTGTGCATGACGAACAGAATACATACAGAACAATGTCCGAACTTCGACGTGATAGTCCATCTGAACACCCACTGCCACTCACCGCCACCAGAAGCCAAGCCTCACTTCTAAACCTCAAATGGCCAAGAAACCTGTAGAGTTTCTATTTCTATTCACTAGTACTTCTCCTGGACGTTACGCAGGTCCGCCATCCTCTACAGCTTCTTCTTGGAGGCGACGTAATGTTGACGTTTTTCCAGATCTTCGGGTATGTCGCAGGTAAGTAAGGTTTTTCTTCGGGGAAGGAGAAGGAGAGGAGCGGGAAGGAGAGATTGTGAAACGCACCATGTGCCCACATTGCGGCGCCAATCCTGTTCGACACTGTGAAGAACAATCCGATAATGGGAATCCCTTCGAGGAGGGCGGCAGTGAATCCAAACGCTAATTACAAGAAGAAACCCCGAGTCAAGACAATGGGAAAGTGCGGTCTAACACGAGAAACAAACCTCGGTAGTCCCATTTCCGCTCTTCCATGAATACGGCTATCTGTCCTTGGGTCATCCTTTTTGCTTCGAAGTACTTGGGGAAACGTGTTAGCCAAGAGAGTGTACGGTATCATGAAGAGACAGACAGACCCGTCGATGGAGAATCTTCGCCGTTCCGAGGCCTTTAAACCACGCTGATACCACGATACCGACAAAGGGGTACAACGCTAGGGGTGCCAGTAGAACTGCGAATCACCACGGGGGGTCAACTCGGTCTGCATTCCGCGTTCGTGAGAAGAAAAACGTACCTCGTTTAACAACCAAAGCCCCAAACCATCCACCAGCTAATCTCTCCAACCGTGTTTCGCTCATCTGTAAGGAGGGTGGGTTGTCCCATTCCTCGACGTATGGTTGCCAGAAATCGGGCCCTTTGCCACGCGAGAGAACGGTTTGGTCCCAGGCGCGGTCTCGTGCGATGCGAATGTTGCGGGAGAGGAAGAATCGGAGGATGTAGGTGATTTGTGTGCTCAAGAGGAGGACTGCAGCATCTATCCTGGGCGTCAGTTCCACGATATCTAGAGACTGGAGGGCTGTCGCGTACAGGTATGAACACTGAATGGGATCTTGTACCCAAACATGGTGTCGTGTGAGAGTCCGGTGACTCGAGGTGAGCTATATTGTGGACGTTCTTAGAGAAAGTAGGTCTTTCGAGAGCGGTATGCAACACACTTTGATAGGAATACTTCAACAAACTTCCTCTGTAGGCCAAATGTGAAGAATGTCTATAAATGATGGTGAACATAAGTTCTTCAACTCGACAGATAATACAGTCGATGGTCACTGTTACGCACCCATACAGCGCCCACGACAGCGCCTCGAACGGTCCCATGCTTACACTTCTGCCAGGCTGGGATCAGCAACGCTTTGTCCGTACAAAGCCGGTAGACACCGACTACAACATAAGAGGGCGGAAATTGAAGTCGATTGGTTGCTCTAACGAGGTTGTCTGGCACTTCTTCTTCTTCCTTCGGAGTCTCGAAAAGAGAATTTTGAGCTTCTGGACCTGCAGAGATCGTTGACATTGAAGAAAGAGAAACCAGTTATGTGTGCCAATGACGTTTAATCGGGAGGACCGTGCTGCGCAGCGTGAGCCATATTTGGTAAAGATCGGACCAAACGCGTCTCACGAATTCGACCGGATTCTGGGAGATTGTGGTGGATATTGCCATGGAAGATGGCCTCGAGTTTATCCAAGTTTATCCTGAAATAATTCGCGACAACAGTTCCACTTCCTTTCCTCCAACCATGACCACGGCATTCACTTCACAAAAGTATCGACCAGCTTTAAAGTGTACGTTTTACTTACTTTCCTGCGATCCTCGCGATCACTGGAACTAACTCAATGCCGTTTTACCGATTCAAAGAGATTTCAAAGAGACTACGAAAGATGATACGGTATGCCTTACGATGTCTCTCGCGTAGAACAAATACGGTTGTCGGCTAGGGACTGGTAAAATTCTTGTCTCCCTCTGTCTCCTCAGATCTCTGGGCGAGGCACCCAGTACTGTGCTCATACCGTGTACGTTGCGAATCGCATGGTGAAGCATGCATGAATCTTGAGTCCCGTCGAGACTAATATTCGACCCTGTATACAACCAAGCTTTTCTTCACACCCTCGGTACAATACAATTCGAGTCTTGGTCGAGTGGGAATGGAAGGACGACCATACAGTTCAAATGATTGATTCTTTTTCGATTGATTAGATTCTCTTCTCCTTACCCATCAACCTCCATCAACCCTTGCGATGTACAAAACTACGACTCAGTCTCCACATGGGACAACTATACAAAGCCATTATTGGCAGCTGCTGGCCCACCAGGACCTGTCTGTTGCTTTTGACGCCACCGAGAGGTTGAGGCACCTGATGTCCTTTCCAAGGTGGAAAGGTCTCCCATCTCGAATTGGCCTATTCAATCAACCGGTTTCGTACCACACCTGGCCTTCCCTGGGCCCCGTCAGTTGACGCTCCCCGACATCACCCACTCGGATCCAGAACTCCCATGTGGAGAACCCCAGATCGGTGATGT
>JANHQD010003018.1:9676-26540 GCA_024721195.1 Marasmius sp. AFHP31
TGAGTCCATTGAAATCTTTCCACGTCGAAGGAGAGGTCATCTCGATTGACGCAAGAGCGAAGAAACGATCGAGAGAGAGCAAGATAATTGTAAGATTTCAACACGACTCGTCGCAGACGACGAGCTCGGGAGATAAACAGCAAAAATGACTTGCGGTCCGTCATGAACCGACTGGTCCGGCCGATCCGAGCACACAGCATTAGGTAATTAAGGCTGGCCCTCTTAGGACCCCACTTTTGTTCCAGACTACATATCTACCTACATCGAAGTCGTCAGGTGGATATCGTCAGTCTGGTTAAACGAGACTATCAGGAAATGGGATAGAGTCACAAGCTTGGGCAAACATTTGTGGAGCGAGACCGAGTATCTCGCTTGTGGCATGTTCCCTACAAGCATGCCTCTCGATTCTTGTAGTGGATAGCTGATGGCAAAAATGGTTTAACCTCATCTCAAGTTTTCATACCTCAGATCCTCTCTCTCAGTCTTGAGTTCCGGGGGACTGGTAGCACATCACGGTCGAGCTTCAACTTGGGAGTCGTGATATGGCTGCCACAATCACTGGTGTGAGTGGTGTCTTGCTTTTACTATAGGCATTGAATGCCAGCACTCTACAGCACTAGTTCTGCTTCAGCATGGGTGTGCGGCGCTGTTGCGACTCTAAGATCTCGAGTCCTGTGTCGGAAAAAAATTATCGGCCTGATGAGGCCCCATAAGGGCCATAATGCTCCATAAGATGCATCTCAATACAACCTTACCATAAATGGGGAAATATCACGAGAGGTGGCCGGGTGCTCGTAAGGCAGATAGCCATATAAGGCAATATAAGGCCTCATAATGCGTCATAATATGGTTTTCTTATAATAAATCCCCCTTTCTCACGTGGCCAAATTTATTTTTCCGACATGACGCGTAACCCCTCTAGTCGGCTGGTAGAACATTCTGAATGTGTGTGAATTCGTATAAAGTATACTGTTGAATGGGATTGACTCTCCATCTGCTAACTTATGTATCGGAGTTTTGTCGTGATTATCTTTGGTGGTCGGCGTTAATCAGAAACTTGCCTCATGATGCATGAGGACCTCACAGGCGCCCGTTGTGATCAGGACGCATCTCGCCTCTTCCCAATCAACGCCGATCTGCTCAACTGGTTACTTCGAAAATTGACAGAACGACCTCTGCTTTTAGCTGCAATGCTGGCTAGGCTATTGACGTGGCTCAATAGGCTGACGCTTTATACTACTAGCCGACTATATACTAGTCGTCACTAGCATGCAAGCCAAGTTTCTCGAACTCGAGCGAGGTTGCGAGCAAGTTCATTAAAACTTCAGTCGCACTTCCATTCCAAGCATCCCGTCTACCTGATCTCGAGGGAAGACCGTGTAAATTTTGGGTTGGAGAATGGAAAAAAGAAGTGTTCTGTACTTGGCATCTGCCAGTAGTAGTGCGTTTCAACTTCATTCTCATTCACATGACAGGCAGCTAAAAAGATGTCCTCGCCTTCAGCACTTTCAACATCGATCGTTCTTGTGAGAACATCCGAAATAGGGCTGAACCTCTGAAGGTCAACGTTGAATATTGAAGAGCTGTCTTGCGAATTCAACTCAAAAGACGTTTGGTCAGTGCGTGACGAATGCCAACTCTCCGAAAACCTACAAGGCTCATCAATTTCTTCTCATAGAAATGGCAGGACGACCCTAGATCTTTGACTTGGAGCGAGATGATAGCGAGCATGAACGTGCTGGTCTTCTGGGGGCTAATCCGGTTCATTCAACGACAGCTAGCTCGTTCTAACCTCAAGGCTATACTTCCTAGCTTTCCCTTTGTGGAGTTTCCTGTCCGCTGTTCATTTCCTTGTCCTAGCCGATTTACTCCTCGCTTCGTCATATACCGTAACTGTCTGCTGTGTAGCATATAAAGGTCTACTAGGTTGCTGCTTAAGCCCCCATTTCTTGTGGGTCTTTCCCTATTCTCCCCCCTCCCATCTTGCACCTGTTCCAAGGACCTAGCCTTCAAGCCCCCTCCCGAGATAAACCTCCAAGCTCTGCACGAAAGTTTCGTCTGCAATCATGCTCCTGTCCACAGTTTCGGCGCTGAACGCCCAGAAGAAGGCCGCTGGTAAGTAGGAGGATTCCCCCCTTACCTCATTCGTGGCACTCACCGTTTTGCTTCATTTGTGCGTAGCCCTCGCGAGCACTCCCCGGTTAGATCACCCTCCCAAGCATCCCATGATTCTCTGCCACGGACTCTTTGGGTTCGATACCATCAGTAACATCGTAGACTACTGGAACGACATCCCGAGCGCTCTCACCGCCGCAGGTGCCGAAGTATTTGTGGCCCGAGTTCCCGCCACCTCGTCGGTTGAGACGCGTGCAGGTATCCTCGTTCAACAGATCGCAACCCGATACCCGAATCGCAGTGTACATCTCATTGGACACAGCATGGGCGGGCTAGACTGCCGTTATCTTACCACTCATCTGCTCGATGGAGCAGGATTCAAAGTGTTAAGTATCACTACCCTCGCAACTCCTCACTGGGGATCTCCTGCAGCAGATCTTTTGGCTACAACACATGGTGAGATTCCTGCCCATCGATCGCCTCTCGACAGATATTGACTATCGATATTTTGTTGATCAGCGGCAGAGAATCCTGTCGCTCGAACTTTGATGAACATGGTTCCCGCCGGTGACGGCGATGGGCAGGCATTCGTGTCCTTGTCCACCGCTACGGCGCGTGATTTTAACATGAAAACTGTTGACCGTCCCGGTGTACGCTACTTTAGCTACGGGTGCACTTTCAACCCTGGTGTCGTTGATGCAGTGGCTTGGGGGTGAGCTTAAGTGTTTCAATGTTCATGAAATGGGACTCATGCTGCTTTGTTCACTAGCCCAACCCACGCACACATATCCCTCGTCGAGGGAGAGAACGACGGGGTGGTTTCTCTAAAATCCGCGCAATGTAAGTAGCGTCTGCCCCCCCCAGGACCAATGCACCTCAGCCGAATGCTCATTCCCCATGTATCACCAGGGGGAGAATACCTTGGAACGATCCGGGGTGTGAACCATACGGAGATTATCGGCCACAAGTTCACAAATACTCGCACGACCGACGTTCTGGACGTCTTGGGAGGAAAGGCGCCCTTTGACCCCAAGCAACTTATGGTCCAGCACGCCAGCAAACTCGCCACCGAGGTTGAAACCGGATACGGATTCTGATAGATCGATGGAGAGGTTGACGATGAGTTAAATACTCGTGAAGCTACCAGTAAGGTACTGCAATATGTAAGTCTGGAATCGGTGATTATGTTTGGGAATTGGATATGTTTGGGATGTGTCTTCTTCGTCCGTGTTGCGTGTACGCATACCGACGTGCTTCAACGTCAAAGCGCAGACCAGGTCGACCGCTTCAGCGCAATGGGGTCGAATCTACGAATGATTCAGGGCCTACCAATCTGCACCCTTGGAATGCGTGGAGTAGTTTCCCTTGGCGCTGATTCGCACTACCACTATATCCAGGGAAGTCCCAAACAGTTAATCGTCGCCTCCACGCCGAGACGATCTGTCGCGGATGTAAAGCGGTAAGTAGAGTGGCCGCCGGTGGAGAATCTGTTCGATAATCAACTCATCTTGTGAGACGGCGTGCCCTCCCACGACCTGTCGACCCACGCTTTTAAACATCGGAAACGTCCAGTTATAGCTCTGTTTTGCGTTCAAAAAGCACAGAAAATGGTATGATTACTCAAGGCTCTCTGCTTACAACGGCCTCAGTCTCGGGGACTTTCTCTTCAGACCCTTCCCGTTCATTTACATCCCTCTTCCACATCTTCCTCTTCTTAGCAGCTTCAGACTCCATCCCGAAGAGCTTAGTACGGCCCTCCTTGTACTTCATCCATACCAGGGTGACCATGACAGCAATCCAATAGAAAACGTAACCCAAGACAGTCCCGAGAGTGGCACTGTTGGTCCATCCAAAGATGGCGTTGAATACCGACCATCCTTGACCATCCAGGTAATTATTTGGATTGCAACAGTCGAGATGCCAGACGTTCCCTCGGACATCGTAGGAGCCTGGACCGTCTCCGCCAGCATCATCGATATCAGCCCCGAGTAGCTTGTTGTAGGCGTTTCGCTCGAAGGCGTCGATAGACCGAGAGAATAGGCCGGCGCCGATGAGAAGCAGGAGGGAGGTAAGTGTGACGAGGAAGATTCGGAGAGCTAGGGTTCAGGACATTATGCATCGCTACTTCTCGGATGGGTCGAATGACGTACTCGTACGACTCGCAAATTGGTATATCAACCAACCGCAGATGGATCCAACGATGAGACCGACAATGGCAGCGATAGGTATGGAGGTGGCTTGTTGGCCTAGTGCTACTCCACCCACGAAGACGACAGCTTCCATACCTGGTTAATTGTCACTAGTCAGCGGGCCGAATGAGGAATTCAAGTATAAACCCACCTTCTCGGAGAACGGTAATGAATGGCAAGATGAAGAGTGCCCATCTACCCGTTCTCCCTTCGGCGTCGCCTGGTACTGTGTTATTCCGGGATTTCTTTGAGAGATGTGAGAGCCGGACATACCCTTCGTATCGAAAGCTCGTTGCAACTTGATTTGCCACTTGATTTTGGCTGTAGATATTCTCCAGCGCCATATACCAGAATCAATGAGAGGTTAGACTCACCCCTTTCCATCTTTAACATCGTGACGCCCATGACGAATATCATCAAAGATGCGATGAGTGAAAATATACCTGGCAGATTTCAGCTTGGATCATCTCTGATTTCCTGTTACATAGCTCACCTTCCCATAGCTCCTCTGATTTCGCCCACAAGTCGGAGGCCCTCGTGAACCATACCGCGATGAAACTAGAACCAATTCGCCGACTCGGTTACCCTGAAGCCATACAAGCGCCAAGACTCACGCAGCACCGATAGCTAGAGCAATAAAGAAGCCAGTGGCAGCGCCAAGGAATATCTAGGATAAGATATCAGATGCGAGCATCATATTCGTTCAGAGACTTACCTGCAAACGCATCTTCTTCACGAGTCGCCGTTGTTGAGTCTGTTTGCTGCTGTCTTCTGTTGAGTCATTTTCCTGCGCCTGAGTCTGCTGAGATGAAGTGCTAGTGTCAAAGCGGCCCTCATGCACGATCTGCTCAGCTAGTCCTAGCAACACAGAGATGATGATAGCCGCCTCAAGAGTTTCTCGAAAGACGATGAAGAATATGGGCACCGAGAAGAGATTTTTGGCCATCGGACTGTTCTGCTAGCCCGTCGGTGGGTAGTTCAAGCACGAGTAGGAAAGACTGATCGTCCGAGCATAAAAGGTGCCCAAGGTGCCGAAGAACGTGCTAAAAATACTATCAAGGTCCATTGGCCGGGTGGAGGACAAAGTTTGAGGACAAATCTCGGGAACGATAAGACCCCAAGATCACATATCTGATACGAGGAAGGTCATATCTGATAAGATTACTCCGCTTATGTCGTTCTATCTGGACTTTTCGAGCTTCCGGCTCCCACCCTCCTTGCTCTTCTACTCTCATGTCCATCATGGCTATTGAATCTTCCTACGTGCTCTGTCACTTTTTAGTACCAATGCCGTGAAGAATACCCTCCATGATACCGAAAGAGGAACAAAAACGAGTGCCGCCTCGAAATGCCTCAGGCTAGAACCATTTAACATTTCGGATCCACTCTTGCGGAAGGTCACATTACACCGTTCTCCCTGTGTGAATACCAATTTGACACCTAGAAAAGCTATTTTTAACACCCGCCCTTCATAAGGCCTCGTTGAGCAAAGTGTTGAAGCTTGCTTGCTTGCTGGCATTCCTCCGGGTTCCTTGGATTCGGATGATTTTCAACTCCATTCTCCCAGTTTTGCTCGCGTCTGGAGCTTTGGCAGGGATTCATGAAGTCTGGTGGAATATTACATACGTGGAGAACGTCAATCCAGATGGGCTCGCAGAACGACGAGCAATCGGAGTGAATGGGAGCTGGCCGTGAGTGTGTGTTTTTTTTTCTGTCTGTCTCTCGTCTGATACCCAACTCGTGCAGGCCTCCACCGATCTCAGTTAACACGACCGATTCTCTCGTGGTACACGTACAGAACTCGTTGGACTCGGTAACCAGTCTACACCATCATGGAATGTTCTTCAACTCGACTCCGTGGATGGATGGAGCAGTTGGCGTTACGGAATGGTCTGCCTTCACTCCTTCAAAAACCTTTTGCCTAGATTGAAGATCTCTCTCTTAGCGGTATCCCACCGGGTGGCACGTTCGATTATGTCGTTCCCATAAACGCATCTGGCCAGTGGGGAACATACTGGGTGCACGCTCATGCTAGCGTGCGTCGACTTTTCAAAGCATCACCTTGAGTTCCTCTACTTACGCGCTTCACAGGGCCACTACGTTGATGGCCTTCGCGCACCTCTCCTTCTACACCGTCCCAACGAGACGTATGCCAGTGCTTACGACGAAGAATTCACGGTTGTTCTTGGAGATTGGTATCACACCGAGCATTCAGAGCTACTCAAAGATTTCATCAATATCAAGAATCCTGGCGGAGCTGAACCCGTTCCAGGTGATTCTCTTGTTTAGCTTTTGAGCTCCTCTCGTTGTCTCACCTCACCGAACAGATTCCGGTCTTGTCTATTTCGCTCAAAATGCCTCGTACCTTCCTCCCATTGCTGGCAAAAGTCCCTCGGCAACGACATCGTCTGTTGGCTTCAACGAGAATGCCACCCTCCCGTTTCAGCCTGGAAAAACGTACCGACTACGCGTCGTCAACACCTCAGCGTTCGCAATGTTCTACTTCTGGATTGATGGACACGATATGAGACTTGTGAGTAGTCTACGAGCATAGGCTAAACGTAATTCCGAATCACTGTCGTTTCCCAGATCGAAGTGGATGGGACGGACATCGAAGAAACACCAGTGAACATGTTGAGCGTCACGGTCGCTCAACGATACTCCATCCTGGTCACCGCTCGAAACGACACGGCCTCCAACTGGGCGATTCATGCGAATATGGACACGGACATGTTCGATACGATTCCCGATGCCCTGAACCCGAGTGCGTGCATGTCCTTACTCTCCCCGCGCACGTAGCTGACGTCGGGCCTTCTAGACGTCACCTCCTCCATCACCTACTCAGGTGCAACTTCCTTGATCGACAGAACGGTTGAAGAATATACAATGGTCGACGACCTCGGTTTAGTCCCCGTTGAAAAGATCACTGCACCAACTGCAACCAAGACCGTTGAAGTCGAGGTTATTTTCGATACGATGGACGATGGAACTAACCGTGCTATGTTCAATCAAGTCACGTACAATTCACCCAAGGTCCCTGCGATCCTCAGCGAACTTACCCTCGGATCAGACGCGGTCGTCGAGAACGCGTACGGGCCTCTGAGTTTTGTTGTCGACGATGGAGAAGTTGTGGACCTAGTCGTGAAGAATGGTGATGCCGGGAAACATCCTTTGTGCGATCGTTCTATTTTCTTTCCGTTATCAACCTGCTCATCCATATTGTAGCCATCTCCACGGACACAAACCGTTCCTCGTCAACCGCGCTGACGACTACACATCTACCAATACCACGTTGAACCCACCAAACCCGATCGCCAACCTCTCAAACCCGTTACGACGAGATACGTTCCACATTCCCTCCGGGGCATCAGCAACCCTACGATTCGTGGCTGACAACCCGGGTGTCTGGTTCTTCCACTGTTTGTCCTCCCTAGTACTTCTTTGCCGAGTCTTCCTTAACCCATCATTACATGCAGGTCACATAGAATGGCACCTCGAAGCCGGCCTAGCCCTCCAATTCATCGAAGCACCTCTCCAAGCCCAATCCCTCTCACCCAACTTCCCCCAAAAACTCAAAGACAACTGTCAAACGCTCGGAAAACCTATCTCCGGTAACGCGGCGGGTAACCAAGGCTCTGACGATCTCAAAGGTCTAAAGACTGGACCGTTCCCACAAAAGCTGGGGTGGAGGCCGAAAGGGATCGTAGCGATGACGGGGTGTGTGTTGACTGCTGTGTTGGGTGTTTTGACGGTGGTCTGGTATTCGTCTGGGGGTGGGGTTTCGGATGAGGAGATGGAGAGGGAGGTTAGGGAGCGGATGGAGAAGGTGAAGAAGTGAGATTGGTGCTACTTATGAAGTCGTATGTACAGGACAAATGAACATTGGAGTACATAGTAGAGACACGAGAAAGCTCGTTCTTGATATATCATACTCTATATCCAGTCCTTCCTGTGTCCCTTTCGGGATCTGACGATGAATGCTGGAGCTAGGTACCATGCCAAAGAAGTGTCGTAGCCAAAACCGATATACGAATATAAGCAACAAATTACGATCGTGTCCACGAAGCTAAAGATCGAGATTCCAACCCAAAGAACTTCATTATCACCACCAACCACGAGCCGCGCTGCCGTTGTTGCTATTGCCACTTCATCCGTTCCATTGCCTGAGGCTATAGGTGTGTCCGTGGGACTGTTCTTGAGAATACAACCCGAAAGAACCTCCGGTTGGATCTAGTAAGGGCAAAGCGTATCCGTATCCGGGGGATATGGAGGCCTCGGAAGTGCTTGGACCATCGGATTGGGGTAAGCCGTATCGAATTGCATGGAATAGCCGTGGAAGTAGAAGTGGTTGTCGACGACATTAGCGGCGGGAAACGGTGCGACCTAGGGCGTATCTGACCACTCAACACTTCGGACGGTATCACCACCTCGTCTGGCGGCCACTGCGGTAGTGTCGACTGAGGGGATGCTCACCGGCTCGGTGTAAACCGACCTAAATGCGCTATCTGGACTGGTTGCACCAGATCTGCATGAGCCGGATAGTAGTGGTTCGTTGGAAGAGTCAGTCATCGGCGTAAACTGTGACAGTCTTAGGGGTACAGGAGTATTTGTCTAAACGCGATCGGAGGGCTGATAGCGGCGTACGGTGCGACCTGGGACAACCCCGGCCAGTGAATACTCTGGACAGTCCGTTGCTGTGTCTGGCAGCGGCTGTAGCGCCAGTATTGAAGGAGGGGATGGAGGGGGCAGCGTAAGCTAAGTGTATGGTAGTCCCGGGTAAACTGTTGTCCAGATGGGCGAGATCAGTGCCAGATGAGCTGAACCTCAACGGCGTGGGGATTAATGAAGGACCATGGGTTGGATGCGAGCACCGATGTATTCTGTTCGGCGAGTGATGCACCTCTCGACGAGTGGCTTCCAGAGAGGTAAGGATAGGGATAGTGCTCTTGCTTGCCATTATAACTGGATGAAGACTCGTCCTCTGCACCGAGGTAGGAGCCTGGCACACCTTCGTGGGCCTCCTTGAATCGATCTGAGTCGTTGATGGGCTTGAAGATGTGATCGAAAAACCCGAGGTGTCGAACAACGTTGGCGGTAGCAGGGTCAAAGCTCTACATCAAGGGGACGATTAACTTCCCGTATCGTTGAGGAAGGGCGAACGAGACTAGGTCAAAGCCGCGGAGTGATTGATATTGATGAATCAATGTGTAGCAGGCGGTGGTACAGTAGTGACGCATTCTGAGGTCGAAGCAGAGAATGTGGGCCGGATGGGAAGGCCGAAGGCGCGATGATTCATATTCAGGTGTGAGTCGATGTTGACCGTTTTTACGGAAAGAGTAGAAGAACCGAGCAGGTAGAGGTGTTGACCTCAGGAAGGTCGGGTGGAAGTGGATAGACAAACAGGTAGATTGGCTGCTGGCGTCGTTGGGATTTGGAGGGGGATGCCCCACGTCATGGTGGGCGTCGGGGACAGCGAGCGAATGGGCTTTGTCAGCGCACGCGGGGTTGACCTGCACCACCACATGGATCATCGTCATGGCCTGTCGATGGCCCCCAATGTATGTCGAACGAAATCAACCTCTTTTTGTGTTCAGTCTGCGTTTTGGGTTCTCGAATCTCATCCTTTTCTTCATTCGGCCTCGTTCAATGCATCAACAATGAACATCCAACGTGTCGAAGTCTCAAACCCCGATTTGTGCTGGTACCTCTCAATTTGTGGCGTATGGATGCGACCTGGGTGAGGATAACGGAGGAGAAGTAACGGAAGGCGGCCATAGTGTAACAGTATGAGTTCACCCAGTCATCACCCCGTCTTCCAACGATTTTTCACGCAGAGAATTCCGAATGCGGTTTTCCATACTGGACTTTTTTTTTTTTTTTTTTTTTGGTGGGGCATTCGTCTTTCGGGTGTCATGTCACATGCCTCCCTAGGACTGCCGTTGAATGCAGAGTTACCTCTGCTCGAGTTCCAGATACCATTCTCCAACCAATAACCAAGTCATACCGTAGTAACCCCTCCCCGGGGAAATGCCCTTATGCACGCGGTGTGGGACTCTCAGACATCAGCGGTCTTCGCCGCTTTCCGATTCATCCGTCCATCTCTGCGTGGTTGTTGGGCTGGTTTGGCTGCTTCGCCTTCCTCTTGTCCCCTTTTTCCGCGCTTGGTCTGTCTCTATACCCACTAAAACCCCGGATTGTCTGACCCAGTTGGTTGGGAGGTCTTCCTCATTCTTGAGGGTGTATCTCCATGGGTTTTTTACTCTCTTCTCACTTATAGCTTTGTTTGCGTATTTTTTTTGTTTGTAAGAAGCCTGTCCAATTTTATTCTTTCATTCATTGTGTGTTCCCAGCGTGTCTTGACTGTTTCCGGGTTGTGGGGTTTGTTGTCTTTCCCTATTACTCTTTCGCACCTTAGTTTCCAAATCAGGTGCGCAGATTCTGATACCATTATTCTCCATAGGCGGTTCTCTCCAGCTTTCAGCATGGAGGTTTCTGCGTCTCTTATTGCTGCAAGGCCTGCGCCTAGTATTGCTCCAGTGCTCGGTTTTAGCCATGGGAGCTTGCTCTTCCTTTTCCATATCGTTTCGGCCGCTTCCCATATTTCGTTTTGTCCCGGACTTTTGCATTCCGCTAGGATGTGTGTCATTGACTCTTGTTTCCCTTTGCAGTACTTACATTCGGCTCTGCTTTGGATTTCGTCGGGGGTTGACTTCCTTGTCCATTTGTCCCCTACCATGTATGCGTCGTGCGCCAGCATCCGTAGGAATTGTCTCGTCGTCATTGCGTTTTTGTTTGATCTTATTGATTTCCATATCGTGCTTTCGGTTGGGATTATCCCGAATATTTCTTCGGTTTGAGCTTTTGTCAGTTCAATCATCGCTTTTGTTCTCTCTCTTGTTTTCTTTCCGGCTTCCTTTTTCTGCCTTATCTTCTTATATGCTAGCGCCTGCGTTATTTTTGCTAGTTTTGCTCCTCCGAGGCCCAGCGTTCCTGGGGTCCATTCGCTGATTGCGTCTGGTGATTGTTTTTCCACTTCGAGACTTGCGAGTTTGTCCGCTTCTTCGTTTGGTTTGTACCCTTGGTGACCTTTCACCCATTTCAGGAGGGTTCTTGCTGATCTTTTCCTTAGGCCGACTAGTAGATCTTGGATTATTTCGGCATGTTTTGTTTCAATGTATCCGTTGTCTTTGTTTTTACTTCTGTTCTGCGTTAAGCAGCTTATCGCGTACTTGGAGTCTGTTTCTATCCATAGCTCTCTATCGGGGTCGGCGGTTCCTATGGCCAGTTTGATTGTGATTAGTTCTCCCATTTGGTTTGTTTGTTCCATGTCCTTCAGCAGCCTCGCAGCTTTGTTCCTTAGGTCATTTTCTCCAAAGTAGATTCCGGCACCTGCTTTTGCGTTGTCTTGGCCATTGTTTATGCACGACCCGTCTGTGGCTACTCTCTGTGGGTTTTGTTCATCGTTTCTTAGTCTGTCGATTTGGGGGACTCTTGGGATTTGGTCGGACTTGTCCTCTTCGTCTCTCGTGTCGAAAATTCTTATCATTTCTTCGAGCGTCTCTGTGGTTATCAGGCCTGGGTCGAAGGTTGCCCATCCCTTCTCCCCCACTATTTCTTTGTCCTTTTCGTGTGGTACCTCTCTCGGGTCCCATTTTTCTGGTAGTAGGTCGAGGAGTTCTTTCGCCCGGTGTGCGCACCAGTTTGGGTGCTTGCAGCCAAGCGCTGTTCTATCGGTTTTGCAGCTGCTGCATTCGCACATATCGTTGTCTGTTCTGACGTGGTTGTGGGCGTCTAGGAGACTTGCCGCTATGTTTGCTTGCTGTACGTTGAAAACATTGTGGTTTTTCCTCAGGCAGGCACTGACCATGCCTTTCGCTTTCTCATGCATCTTGTTGTGGTCCGCCTTTATGTGGTACCAGATTGGCATCTTCTCCAGAGCCTCTCTTGTGATCTTTATTCCATCGAAGGTGAGGTTGTTGTTTTTTGCTGTGGTTATTAGCTCCACAAGTTCCTTTGGTAGTTTTGTCGTTGAGCTGGTGTTCGGCTTCCAGGTCTGAGTGAGGGGGTTTATGAGCGCTCCTCTTGGGAGTTTCTTTGCTTTTGTGGTGTGGTCTTTGAAGATCTTGTCTGCGACCTTTGCCCATGTTGGTCTGTCTTGGCTTCGTAGGTACGCTTGTACCCATGTTAGCCTTATTGCTTTGTTCCTTGTCTCGATGTCTAAGATCTTCCTTCCTCCTATTTCGAATTGGCATTGTACTGTTTCCCCGCTTACTGGTGTGTATCCTTTTTCTCTCCAGATGAACTTGTTTATTCTCTTTGTTAGTCTCTTTTCGATTGCTTTTGGCATTTCTTGGACTTTTGCCAGATATTGTGTCATGCCTCCGATCGTCATTTGGACAATGTGTCTCCTTCCTCCCAGGGTTGGGCCTGTTTTTTCCCATCTTGTGAGGCTCGCATCGATTTTCTTGAGTATGGGGGTCCATATTCCCTCTTGGTCAATTTCACTTCTGAACCATGCTCCGAGGATTCGTGTCGCTTCCCCGTCTTTCACTATGTGTTTGTTGTTTGGTATTGCTGGTAGGTGTGGTCTAGTTTTCCTCGTTTCTGCTACCTCGGCTCTGTATTTCTTTTCCTCTATGGGGAGTATTTTGGTTTTTCCTTCATTGAACCTCGCTCTCGAGGCCACGCACCATTTGTCCGTTATTGCCTTTAGGTCTTCTATGTTGTTGTCCCTTTGCAGGAAAACCGTTGTGTCGGCGAACATGTTTACCACGACTCTCTCTTGTTCGTTCTTGCCTATTTGGTATCCGCCTATGTTTGAGTTCTGTATCATTGCTCCAAGTGGCTCTATCGCTAGGTCAAAGAGTATACATGATATGGGGTCCCCTTGCCTAACTCCCCTCGTTATCCTGAAGCTGCTGCTTAGGTGTCCGTTCACCATTACTCACGTCTCTGTGTTTCCGTATAACGATTTGATTGTGTTGATGAATTTGGTGGGGAACTTGAGTTTCTCGAGCATTTTCCATAAGTAGTTGTGTGCTACTTTATCATATGCTTTTTCTTGGTCTAGTTCGATGATCAGGCTGTTCTCTTTTCTTGTTTCCACATAGTGCATTAAAATTTGGATCAGTTGGGTTTGGTCTGTTATACTTCGTCCCGGGACAAACCCTGCTTGGTTCTTGTGGAGTAGGTGGGGGGCTACTTTTGCGAGTTTTAATGCTATTGTTTTGGTAAAGATTTTGTAGTCTGTGTTTAGGAGTGTTATTGGCCGGTAGTTTGCAATCTCTGTTTTCTCTTTCTTTTTGTAGATCGGGCACATCCACCCCTTGGCGAAGTTTGTTTTCTCGGATACTCCGTGTTCCTCAATGTCAATAAATGCTGCTGTGAGAAGTTTCACCATGTCGAATCTTCTATTTATCCCTAACTTTTCGCTCTCTTTCTTCCTTTTCTGGGCTTCCTTGTAGAGTTCGAAGAAGAAGCCATCTATTCCTGGGGCTGTTCCATTTTTGGACAGTATTAGTGCAATTGTGGTGTTGTTACCGTTAGTGTTTGCTCCTGCTTCAGTTTGTTGCTCTTCTGACAATTCTGTTGTTAGGTTTTTGAGGGTTTCTGATATGATTCTTTCATATTCGGGGTGTGTCTCATTTATTCCGTCGTTTTGTATGTTGTTGTGGTAGTTCCTTGCCATTTTGGCCATATGTTTCGGGTTTGTTTTGAATGATTTTCTTACTTCTTGTGTTTCCCCAACAAGAGCCGAGTCTTGTTGGGTTTGAGGTGCTTGGGTTTGTGTTGGTTGTTGCTGCGTTGGCCCTTGTTCATTAACCCGTGGCGGCTGGTTTTCAGTTTCTTCGTCCTCCGCTACTGGATGGTTCGACTCCTGTGTTTTCTTTTCTATTTCGAGCGCGTGTATTATGTCTCAGGGCTTCTTTTCTTTGCTCATGTCTACCCAGTACTTGCATACTGTTTCGCCTTTGAGCCTGTACCTTGCGTTCATTTGGTCTCTTTTCCAAGTGTGTCTCTGGTTTTCCAGTTTCGCGATTTCTGTTACCATTGCATTACCTGCCTTGATTTTCGACTCGTTGTTTAGGGTTGGGTCGTTCAGTGTGGTTTGTAGTTCTCTCGTTAGATCCGTTATTTGTCTTTCGATTCTCGGTTTGATTATTTTTGTTCTTTGTTTCGCCTTTTCCATTACTTTTGTTTTCCATTCTAGAAGGTCTGTTTGTGGGTTTTCTGTTTCTGTTCAGGTCTCACGTCTTTCTTGTTTTTCGAGTACCTTGATGCCCTCTTCTTTTAGGAAGTCCATGAATTGTTTGTCTTCCAATAGTTGTGTCGGTATCACCGTTCTTCCTGGGCCTTGTTCAGGCGCTTTCTCGCACAATATCCTTACGGATATCATTGCGTGGTCTGCTCCATTTAGTGGGGATTGAGTATTCCTCCACTCTCTTGCTTGTTGTTTGAGTTTCTCGTTCAGGTATATCTTGTCGAGCCTCGATCTGGATCCAGCTACTTGTGTGTATGTGTATTCTCTTGTTGTTGGGTTCATTTCTCTCCATGCGTCTGATAGTCCTAGTTCCAGTTTCAGGGAGTCTAGGGCATCTTTTGCTTGTTCGGGGTCATTCCTTTGTGGGAGTCTATTGAGTGATGTGTTTTCTACTACATTGTAGTAACCTAGCATCACGTCTGGTCGGGGGGTCGTGGGGTGTTTTTCGTAGTATTCTTTGATGTCATTCCAGAAGGCGGCATTATCTTTCCCGTCGTGTTCTGTGACGTTTGGTGCGTAGATAGCCAGTATCGATAGAGTGGTCCATTTCTCGTTCGCATATTCGTCAAGCGATTTGTGCCATCCTAGCTTCACTAGGATTGCTCTTCCTGGTACGAGTACTCTCGTTAGGATTGGTGTCGGATCAGTGAACTTGTCTTTTTTGATTATTATTGCTACCCCTCCTCTCGATGTTGGGCTATCTGGGTTGTGGGCTCCGTATACTTTGTATCTGTTGCCGTGGACTCTATTGATTTCTTCTATCCTTTCGTTGTTCAGGTGGGTTTCCTGTACCGCTAGTACTCCATACCCTCTGTCCCTCATCAGTTGATTCATGTGGAGCCATCTGTTTTTCATGTTAAATAGGCTTGGGTTGCCGTAGCCTCTTATGTTTAGGGTCCCGATTCTCGTACTTGCTTTATTCGTTGCTCGTTTCCTCTGTTTCTTTTTGTTTCTTTTTGGTTTGTTTCTGTGGTCCTGGTTTGTTCCTGCGTCCGTAACATTTACTGATGTTTCCTCTTGGTTGCAGTCTTGTTCTGTATGTTTGCAGTTTGTGTTCTGGTTTCCTCCTATCGGGGTGTTTAGTTCTGTCGCCATCCTTTCGATCTTCTGGAACTCGTTCCATCTCTCTAGTGTTTCTCTTAGGTCAGCTTCAATTTCTTCTTTGGTTGTTTCTTGGTTTGCTTCTTTTCTGCTATCCTCGCTGTTATGCCCCGAGGGGGTCGGATTTGCTTGTTCTCCCTCAGGGGAGAGGCCTCTTGTGTTGTAACCAGCACTAGGCCCCTGCAGCTTTCGCTGTATCCACTGGAGTTGCCCACCGCCTGCAGGCACGTGTGGAGAGGTGGCACTGTCGCCCCAGAACCCTCCCATGTCATGAAGTGCCGCTTTTCCCCCTATCTTTTCCTTTCTTAGCGCCCATTCCCCTTTCAGCGCCCGATTGTCACTTTGACGCCCATTCGCTACTTTGACGCCTACCAGATACCCGGTTCCCCTCCTCCCATCATTCCCATCATTTCCTTTCCCATCCTTGTTCTTTCACATCGTCTTCACAACCTATCCCATCCATTGTTTCCTTTGTTCTCTTTGTTCTTTTATACACAACAATTACTTGTTCTGGACTTGTTCTTATCCCATACCTGGACTACTATTGTTCTCCCCTTGTTCCCTATTATCTTTCTTTATTCTCGCGCGACTCATATTCCAGTATATAAGCTAGGCAGTTTACACCTGGTCCCTCATCTTGACCTCTTGTCATTGGGACCAGGTGAGTAGTTAACTTTGCTTCTCTTCATCTTCAATATATCTAACTTGTCATGAAGTGCCGCTTTTCCCCCTATCTTTTCCTTTCTCAGCGCCTATTCCCCTTTCAGCGCTTACTTGTTTCTTTGACGCCTACCAGACGCCCGTTTCCCCTTCCCACATATTTCCTTCTCACACTATTGTCTTTTACACCTTCTTCACGACCCATTCATTCTATTGTTCTTATTGTCTTCTCTCATCTCCTAGTTACTCATTCCGGACTCGCTATTGTCTTATACTTGACTACTATTGTTTCCTTATTGTTTTCTTATTGTCTTTCCTATTCGTTCACGACTCATATCTCAGACCTCTGACTGGGTATATAAGCTAGGTAGTTTACACCTGGTCCCTCATCTTGACCTCTTGTCGTTGGGACCAGGTGAGTAGTTATTTCTGTCTTTCTCTATCTGCAATGTATCTGACTTGTCGTTGGGACCAGTTATCTACCTGCTCTTGCCCTCTGCTCGCTACCTCTGTCGTCTCTGTCGTCGTCTCTGCTAGT
>JANHQD010003019.1:0-20960 GCA_024721195.1 Marasmius sp. AFHP31
AATGTGCTTTTGAACAAGAATCTGGGGTCACACCATGGGCAGGAGCTGCAGCAGACATCAGAAGCTCATTTCAGTCTTACAACAGAACCAGTTATTGAATAAGGTATTGCAGGGATGCTCAATGACACAATCCATGCTCATAGCAAGGTCAAGACAAAAGCAGTCCAGAATTGCAGAAAGTTCTACTGGATTCCCATGTACCTTTGAACCGGGAGAACATGTCCAAAACAAGAGACAGAACGTCCAAAAAATAACAAAACAGAAAACCAAACATAACAGGTTCACAATCCTGTGTCAAGAGAGTGGCCACAGAGTTAAAACAGGATGGCCATCCTATCTCCAATCCTATCTCAAGGGGCTAGCCATAGAGTCACAACATAGTGGCCATTGTATTTTGAGAGAGAAGCCATAGGGTCACACCAGAGTAGCCATCCAGCCCTCCTGGCAGAGTCTTCCATCTATGACTGACCCCTCAATACCAGATGGCCATCTTGTTGCAACTCTATGGCAAACCTATCAAAACAGAATGGTGACCCCATTGCAACTCCCTGGCTAACCTATCACAACAGGATGGCCACCATGTTACCACCCCATGGGTATCCTCTGAAGATAGGATGGTCACCCCATCTCAGGCCTGTGGCTACCCTGTTGAGATGGGACATCGTGGTACCTATCTGGAAAGCTGAATGTGGTAGCAGATGGACTAGGTCAAATGTGTGAAGTAACATATAGAAGGACGTAATATTCCAGATTCTTATGATTGGTCCAGATTTTGATTCATACTGGTGCTCCTCCCCAAGCAATGCCACCAGGCTTCTGATGATTGGATGATGGCTAGCAGCTCTTTGTTGTGAATTTTATAGTTGTGCTCAGCCTCTGAGAGACTTTGAAAAAGGTTTTGTGACGTCAGGCATGATCACAACTGGGTAGGGTAATAACAAGGTTGTCATCCCATCTCCAGGGCATTTCTATGGGGTTCTCATGGGGTGGCCATTCTGTTGTAATAGGTTAGCCAGGGGGGGTGCAATGGGGTCACTATCCTGTTCTGATAGGCTAGCCATGGGGTTGCAACAGGGTGGCCATTATGCTCATGTTTGAGACACAGTTTGGATCACCACATTCACTTCCAATTTCCCCATCTGTTCTGGCAGCTTCTCTACAATTTCAAACAACAGCAACAACTTACTCAGATCTGTTGATTGTCCCTTACCATAGCCAATACCAATTCCAGGAAGCCTTTCCAGACTTGTGCAGATCAACCAATGTCTCCAGACTGAAGTTCTGAACACATGGCCATGTACTACAATGACCCATGCCCCAAATGACAGCACATATACCCTCTTATAGTGGTGGACCCACTCATATTCGTTCCATGGGTGGTCTGGTGACTTCAGTTTCATATTCAAAAGGTGTCACAATCACTTCAACAAGAAACAACAAGAACCTCACCTGATTGTGTTCAGACCACTGTGGAACACGGGAGAAAATGTCTGAGTACGAAACCTGAATCACTACAGATGCACCACACACCAGTGTAAATAAAACCTCACTAATATAGCTAAATCTTCCCAATACTGAGTGTTGTTGAAAGGCATGGAAAACATGGATCAGTGTTGATCAAATGTTCTCGCACATAGTCAGACTGCACTGAAGGTCTGTATTTGACCACATATTTTTTGCATGGTACTGAAGAAAAGGAGGGAGTAATATGTAATATACTGTTCAAGATGAGAAAACAAAGACTCCAATATAACCTATCAAAACAGGATGGTGACCCCATTGCAACCCTCTGGCTTACCTATCATGACAAGATGGCCACCCTGTTACAACTCCATGGGAATCTGCTGCCTACAGGATGGTCACCTGATCAAAGCCCTCTGGTTACCCTGTTGAGATGGGATGACTGAGCAGCAAGCTGTTGAAGAGTTGGAGAAGAGGTGTCAAAGTCTTAGTTGGTGTCTTGGAAGCGAAGACCTTGTCGGATCTTGATCTAATGTCAACCCAGAGAGTCTGCTGATAGCAGTGCTTATTCTCCTAATACATCCGACTTGTGCTGTCCTTATAGCTTCCACCAATCCAATGACTATTTCTAGAGCCCCAGTACACTGCATCAACCCCACATGGGCCTCCTCAATATGATATTCCATGGCTCACCCTCTACTCAGTGAAACAAGAATGACAATAGGGTTAGCATTCCATGTCAAGAGGGTAATCTGTCTCAAACACGAGCATAATGGCCACCCTGTTGCAACCCCATGGCTAGCCTATCAGAACAGGATAGTGACCCCATTGCACCCCCCTGGCTAACCTATTACAACAGAATGGCCACCCCATGAGAACCCCATAGAAATGCCCTGGAGATGGGATGTCAACCTTGTTATTACCCTACCCAGTTCTGATCATGCCTGACATCACAAAACCTTTTTCAAAGTATACCAACCATTCACCTGTCGACTTTATTATGTCTTTACCCCCATTGGAATATACATGTCCTCTCAAGTCACCCCAGGCCTGGGCCGCCTTCCAATGTTTTCAGTTCATATCTCACATTTCCCATCCCATTACCTATATGTTGGAGTTCCTTTGGCAGAGGCACTACATCTTGTTTGATACATTCATTCACCTTTGTAACCGGTCAACCACTTTACTAGAAATCATGACTGGTTTATCAAGTTGGTCATCTGTTGACCTTGAACTTCTCCAACGTTCAAATATCCAACATGTCCCTCCTTTCTATGAGCTCAGTGCATTCCACTGGCTTGTGGCAGAACTCCGAGACAGCCCCAACATGATCCCTCACCTCCAGAACATCCTGTCCACTATCCCCCAGCACCTTGTTATGCCTGCTGTTCTTGACCAATGGTTCTTTCTCCCAGACAGGGAGTGGGCTGATGGTGACATTGAAGCAGCACTGAGACTTGGTCCCAACAATCGTGGAATTCAAGCACATATATCATCTGTGAAGCAGGGGTCTCTTGACTATTTCAGAGCAACAGACAAGTTCAACCGGCTTCTTCATTGGGTGCATGTGTCAATTGATAATGATGATGATCTCCCCAACCACATCCAATATCCTCCCAGGCCACAGATCCTGCTTGCCTCATTCAGTAGTATTGATCAAAACACTGGTGGTGATGATCAGCTACTTAGCCTCTGGGAGCTTTATGAGCAGATGGTGGAGGATCCAGCAGCTCAACCTAGCTACTTGGCAGGGTTGATGGAGGATTTGGCACCCCATATCATTGCTTGTTCCCCAGAGTATGCCCTTGAGGTACCCACAGTGACCACAACTTCTCCTTTTGTGGAGTCAGATACTAGCCTTGAATTTCTCTACAAAGTTCATGGTGGTATCCTCAAGACAGAGGCATATCACGAAATACGCTTCTATGTTCAGCAAAATTGGATGGAGGCAATGGATATTGTATGCCGTGTTCACACATTGCCTGAAGGACACTTTAAGCCTCTTCCTCACATTTTCCTACTCCCACTATCAAAACTGAAGAATAGCTTGAGCAGGCTATCTCCTACCAGCCCTGCAACTAATTTTCGATACCTGGACTCCTTCTGCATCAATTGGGGTAATGTGAACTGGGGGGATAGGGAAACACTTGTCCAAATTCTATCAGAACATATCAACAACTATCCACAGTCAACTACCAACTCAAACACCCATTCTGACAACTCAATGGTTTCTCCACTTGTGTTGTCTCCAGAAGGACTGGAGCTGATAACAATGGTGAATAATCAGCTGGCAGAGAATTGGGACATGTATGAGTCTCTTTGGGAGGAAGACCAAATAGCATGGCATAAAGCTATGAAGCAGGTTAAAACAGCTCAACCAGACTTGCCACCAGACCACTTCAAGGACATTTCCCATAGGGGTCTCTCAATCCCCTCCACCAATGTTGATCCCTCCATACAAGAGGATGTTCCACAAGCAGGAACCCAGCCACAAGATTCTCCAAGTGGTCAGGGAGTGAGTGGGGGAGAAGAGAATCATGGCAAGAGGATCACTTGCAGAAGTTCCAACTCAGTTTCATTGTTGGATGCCATGGGAGAGGAGGGAGTGCAGCCTGCAGTCAAGAATGTGGCTGTTGACAGTGAAGGTGAAGATATTCCTATGCAGCCACTGGCAGCAGGAGGACCTGAACAGAGCAATGCAGAAAGTGGCTCAGAAGTAAGGAAGATGGGGGGACCTGGTGCTGATGAGAAAGTGTAGGGAGTTTTTGATTCTATACCTTTGATGTATTTATTCTGGCTCAAGTTAATATATATTACCAATGATTGTTTGCATGTTTGGATATTTGATAATTAAGTTGGACTTTACAGTTGTGTGTGGGCAGATTGAAAGCTACATTCCTTAGGCCTATTCTATTTTGGAAACCCCAGATTGACAGGTATAACTGTAATTAGTTGGGAACCCCACCACCTGACTGTTTCATCCCTTGACTTGCCAGTAAAGTTAAGATGTTGTGTCTACCTTATATAGTTTTTCAACAGCTTGGCTTGAGCTGCTCTGGTAAAACAGTTCACTGGGAGCTGTTTTGCTAGAGCAGCTTAGAACTGATTTTGTATTGATTCAGCTGGTTTGAGCTGCCTTCAAAACATACCTCTTTTCTTGTTATTTTTGGACTTGTCTGAGCCTCTGAGGGATGTTCCAAATGTATGTTGATGTATGTTTGCAATTGTACATTGTAGTGACACACTTGTTTATGGCCATGTTCAACTATCCTCTTTATTGAAGTCTTTGTTCTCTTGTCTTGAACAGTATGTTAGATCTTACCTTCTCCTTTCCTTTAGTATGATATGAAAAATATGTAATCAAACACAGACACACAAGACCCCTTTTGGAGACCCTTCTACATATATTAGCAAGACAAGCATACTTCTCAGTAGACACTTACACAAAAACTTTCACTTATAGTTCTAATCCCCACAATGGTCACCTCAGTTGTTTCTGTACCAATGTATGAGTGTTGAAATCTAACTCAGTGCCTACACAAGGGTGTAGAGACGACTCTATTTACCTGTTGAAATCTAACTAGACTATTGTAAGTAACGTAGTATAATGTGAATGAAAATAACTTGGCTCACCTCAGTGCCTACACGAGGGTGTAGAGATGACTGAGGTGACCTTCTTGAGGGTCTGAACTATATCCTAAAGTGACCGTGCAAGTATCTATAATGTAAGGTAATGTCTTTGTCGGTAAAGTATAAGGGTATCTAAATAAGGGGTTGTGCATCCGTGTTTGAATGTATACGGCGGTGCATATGTGTCAGAGAAAGGAGAGAGACCAAACGTACTATGCAAGACCAGCATCCAAGCTGAGAACTCCAACAATGAGCACTGAGTACATTTTCTGTAGGTTGTTGGGCACCCTTTGCAAACCTGCATGTACTATCACATAGACACTTAGAGTGCTGAGTCCTGTTCAGAGAATATTGATATGTCATCTCTCTCCCAGAACAGCAAGCAGGAATTGGACACCCTAAGCACCATTAATTTCACCAACACACAACAACACACAGGCTGTGACACCTTCTTTATCAGCATATCCCACAGGTGTCTGATGATGGGTCCAACTTCTTTGAGTTCCACAAATGGTTTGAGATCACTATTAACACCATTGGATTGGCACACCTCCCAGACCCAAATTTCATGTTCCCCCCTGTGAGAGCCCACTAAGCTGGTTAGAGCTATGCTGTCAATGTCATCCACTTGTAACAGGCCTTTTTTTCTGCATCAAGCCAGAAGAAATAATGAGAAGGGAGAACATGGTTCTGAAAAACCTATCCATCCCCATGAACTGGAAGATTCCACATCCTTGGTTATAGTGAAGCTGGTAGGGGTCATAAATACCAAGTTGGTGGGTAACTGCATGACTTGGGAGTGCCTTTGGGAGGATAACCAGAGTGCATGGAGGAATGCCCTAGAGTGTGTTAGGAAAGCTCATGGGCTTCTAACAGACTACTCCAAACTCATTCTCCACATTGTTGCCAATCCATAGTCATCCCAACACAAAGCCAGCCATTCTGTAGAACAGACACACAATACATTGGGAGGAGATAGCTGACACAGGCCCATTGAGTTTGAGGCACATCAGAGACTGGGAACAGTGGAGGTGAGTCACTCTTGTACAGCCCATGTTGAGGTTGGCTCAATGTAATCATCAGTAGCTGGGGGGAGAATACCTCAGCCAGTGATGGAACTGTTGGCCTTCAGGTGCTCCAAAGGGACTTGAAGTAGCATGAGTCTGAAGAGTCTGAAAGGATGGGTATGGACAGTCCTGGCGCAAATGAAAAAGTGTAATAATCTTCTATTTGGGTGCTTTCACTTATATTTATGATTTCTGGAACAAGACTCACATTGTAATGGTGCTGGCTGACTCTGACTTGAGACTTACGAGAGGCTTGAACACAACATTTACCTCTGTTTAAAACTTAAAAGTGACCCATGTGAATATATCTCTTGCAATGTTCACATCAGCTCTGTGAGTAATCTAATAACTCACGAGGCTGGGGGGAAAACAGCTTTGAGACTGTCTAGCATGCACCTGTGAGTACAGCCCTAGAGTTGTGACTCAACCCCACTTCAGGAAGTTAGACACTTGAATCTCTTAGCCCATATCCATCCCTTTCAGCATCGCAATATCTATGATCGCCAATCCCTAGTTCTCCAGCCCGTATTACCACGAGTCCGCCGGCCTCCGTAGTGGATACAGATCGCCACATTCCTGTTTTGACTCTCGCAGACCACGAGATCTATCCCAACTGGAGCGCTAGAGGGGTAAATTATACCAAGCTTCAAGCGTGATGTTTTGAAGTGAATTCAAGGGAAGGAGCGAGGTGAAGAGGAGAACCTGCGAGTCATGATTTAGTTGGCCATTGTCAAGCAGGACTGATTGAACTTGGCTTCTCATCGCGGTATTCATTGAATGGTTGTGGGATTCTGACACTCTCGGTATATTGTTCACAAAAGGTTAACCAAAGCCACTGGTTCTGGTTAAGAAATTTAACAGATCATTTGACGAGCGCATCTGAGAAGGAGTTTGTCATGCTAGACCTCCGAAATCAAGCTGCAAAGAAAAGAGACTGGTTACCGTGGATCGCCAGAATACGTCCATCGTACATCCATGCAGTGCAACAGAAATACTAATTCTCTCGTGACCATTCGATTCTCGAGTCACAGCGGCTGAGGTTGTTTTATCGTGAGTCAATTACTATCCAGTACCACCTGTGTACGTCTGTGGTTCAATATTGCTCTAAACACCACAAGTAGTGAAGATGAAAGGTCGGAAACCTGATAATGTTGTCTGGGTTTGTGGTGTATGTAAGGTATCCAGGAAGCTAGTACAGCTGAGGAGATACGAAATCATAATGATATTTATGATATCTCAGAGTTGAGATACGAGGTGAACAAGTTGCGACCCATCTACCTGCACCCGAACCCAAGGGCATCGTTGAGCAAACGAAATCAAAGGTTCTTCAACAACAGCCACGCACCCCCGTCCAGAGTCATTGATGCGATGAACGAGGTCAGTGATAAGCTCGTACACTCAATCTAGAAGGCTAGAATGATGAATTATGAGACTGAGATGCACATAGCGAATGGTAGGGAAACACGTACATCCCAATAGCCACGATACACCCTGCGGCATAGAGTTCCCAACCAGGGTGAACGAACCCTTCGATGGGACCTGTGCAGTCTATGAGATCGAGACGGGACATTCCACTGATGACTGGAATTCTCAAACGGCGGAGAGCTCGATTCTCGATAAATCAGGATGTGCGAGCTAAGTTTTCGCGTGGCTGGCAAGGAGTCCGTCGAAATGACATCAAAGAGATAGTGGGTGCAAGGCATTCGATGTTCAGCATCAAATGACAGCAATCGTTCGAGGGCAAGCGACCACAGGGTAGGGCATTTCATCCCGACGTTCAGGACGAAAGCTTTGCGTCCCCCAGCTTTTGAGCTTCTCAAAGGACTACCATCCAGCGAGATATGGAGGCCGCTTTCGATCACGCTGAAAATGGGAATGAAGCCGAGGTGAACGCAAGTGCTAGAGTTCGTATTAAAAGAGGTCGAGTCGTGTATATCCGGAGAATTGTGGATGCTGTATTTTTTGTTTCAATCAAGGCCATAGATCGGATAGCCTTCCCGAGTCTCTGTAGGTCGTAATTGCTAGACGTGTCGTTTTGGGAACGAAGTAGCTCGAAACCCCGGGCATCTCTCCGTTGCGATTCGTACCCCTCCGATGGCTATGGCTCACCTTGTTTTAGCAAAACACAACTAATACATACCAAAGCGAAAGCGAATAGTATGATGGGACAGAGCTGTGAATTCTAGTGGTTTCTGCAAAAGTCTAAGGAGGGTTCGAAGGGAGTAATTATTAGAGTATCTATGGCCGTCTGGATATCATGTGTACAATCTGTATTGTAGCTATCTCGAGTTTTCTCTGACCAGCGAAATCACGACGTCACAAATATTTCCCCCTCAACCACGAGCCCATCTAAAGTAATCGACTCGATGGACAAAGTGAATGTAGGGTGGCGTACCTCTCGCAAGGGAAATGCTTCTCCTCCATCTTGCGAAACACTGTCACACGCTCCGCCAGTGTTTCCCCGTTGGAAGTGTCAAGGAGAATTGACACTCCACACCGTCGCAACTTTGCCTCTCCGTCCAATCGCAGAGCTTCAAACATTTCGGCGTGCTCTCGTGCGTAGGCTTCGTGCCCGTTGCCCATCTCCTTGCCCAAGGAAGACCTCCATAGATCCCGTTTGGCGGCAAAATACCGAATTGCATTGCCGAAACAGCTGTGTTTATACTCCAACTCTTCGCGGACTCGTTCAAACTCAGCTTCCGCACGGAAAAACTGTACTCTGTCGGCTTCAATCTGTTTGAGCGATGGTGCGCACCAGACGCAGCAGTTTGCACTCACATTCTTCCTCCCAAGTCTCCATCTCCCTCTGAGTCATCTTGGTCAGGGCCTTGTACGACCATATCCATCCATCCTGCTTGACCTGTGAAGCGCTGTCTTCATCGAGCCCTACTTCCTCGACCGCTGCCTGCTTCGAGGGCTTTTCGGATCCTTCGCCAATCTTGTCCTTCCCTTTCGGCTTCTTCGGTGAAGGAGGTCCTTGAGCTATTGCAATCCTGTCAGCAGAGCATGTCGGTCGAAAGCATGCCCAGTACTCTTACCTTTCATCTTTGTCATTTTGGTTCCTTCGAGATCAACGTGAGTGACGAGGAATGACCATAAGAGCGTGTCTGTGTGGCTTACCAAAGAACAAACCACCGGTATCGCATTCCGGATCTCCACTGAGATCAAGTTTGGCCTCCTCCGCATTCAAGTCGCTCGAGACGAAGCCGCTGACGGTACCGATGTCACTCCACAAGACACCTTCTACGGTACGAGATGACCCAGGCTGTCGTCCCTGCTCTGTCGACTTCCGGTACGTGTCTTTGACGGTGAGCTTTGGCCATTCCTCCGGGTCCAAACAGCACAGCTGTTCCAAGACGTCGCGGAAGAAATTGTAGTCTTTCAGATGCTCGTCTCGTTTAGCCTGTATCTCCTCGATATGGCTCATAGCTCGTGTATTGGCAACCTGACCTTGGTCGTTCTTCATTTTCCTGTCGCCAGCCGATCTGAGTTCACGGACCCTCGTCCGGAGAGCACGAAGCAAATCAAACAGTCTCCCTCTGATGAGAGTCGCCTCCTTGTTCGCCAGTGCGACTAATCGGAAAGCTAGCCGTTCTTCTGCGCTGAAGTCGGATGGCGTACACAGGGGCTCGTCCTCAGGGTGACAAGGAAGGCTGCGTCTGTACCTAGAGGCGGCATCCACAGGCATCAGCCGCCCCTGGAGCTTCCGGAAAGCCTTCAGTCGCTGTTCAAGTTTTTTGCGTCGAGCGGAAAGCTCCTTGAAGTCATTGGAACCTGGGTCCTTGGCGGATCTTTTCCGAGCAAGTCTTCTCATGTGCTCTCTGGAGGCTGACAGGTTAGATAAGAAATGCTAGTGAGACAGTGGAGCGCCTTACTGAGTCGACATGAGCGCGATTGCTTCCTCCAGGAAGCCTATCACTGAGCGAACTTTCTGTGTTCCTGTCGGCATCTCGAAGTTTTCTTCTGAACGCCTCATTTGCTCAACGAGCGACTGGAGAGTGGGTGCTGGGGTAGTCGTAGAATGCCTGTTTTAGCTAGGTGGCTAGAAGAGGAAACAGACACACCCTTGGCATCGATGTCGTGCACGTAAACGGACTTGACAGCAAGTTTCCTGCCGGGGACAACTTTCGGAGACCTGTCTAGCTTGGCCCACTCAACGGCTCTTTGCGCATACAATGCCCAGAGACCGCTCAGATAGTCACGTCGCTTGGTATACAGAGCTTTGAGGTCGACGATCTCGTTGAAAAGCTGTCGAACTGGTAGATGGATAATGAATCAAGAGCCATGGACCATAATTGTGAGCTCACCGATCCCAACGAGCTTCCTCCAATTCCAATCCCCTATATGGGCATTCAACGTATCCTCGCGTGAACCCAAGCTCATCTGCCTGATGGACGCGCCTATGGCGTTGAGGCAGTCCCATGCAAGCTCCGCCGTCTCGCCCTTGAATTCACCAATCCCTTCCTTGTAGGTGTAGAGAAAGAGTGGTTCGCAGCTGCTGATATGGTTGCGGCAGTGACATACTGGTATGACCCACCGCATCTGATAGACCAGATGTGCCAGTTCCGGATGCATCTTCAACCATCGGTTTGGTATGCCCTTGCAATAGGAACACATAGCATCGAAGGAGACCACCATCTGACCCGTCACACCGTCCTCTTCCACGGATCTCTGAGATACTCCTCGCGACAGGCACTCATCTACTGACACCCATCTGAGCGCCACTGAGCCTTTTTCCTTCCCAAAGTTATTTTCGATGCGTACCTTTCTCCGCACTTGAGATTAGAGGTCGAACGGATCAAGATATGGCAACATTGGCAGTTGACGATGCCACTAATGTCCATATTCTTGAACTTGACCTTGTTTTGTTTGTTGATAGTCTTGAGGTGCCCACAGACTGATTTCTACCGAAAAAAGTCAATACATGTCGCTGTACATCCAACCATTGCCCACCTCTGTTGAAGACGCCTCTTCAAGGCCACAGTGAGCATTGTATACCGCGGCTACCGGCAAATATCCCCTGCCAACCCAAAGCGACACGTCGTTCTTGTCGCTATTCTTCTTTGCGTAATGATTGGCATGGTAGTTGCCATCCAAGGTCAGGCGTGTTTGGTGCAGGTGTCTGAGACCTCCCGTGAGAGAGGAATACGACATGAGATCGGAAAGTGCGACTGACCTGAGATTCGGCGGGGTCTTCGTCCACCCACGCTCCATATTGACACCGGCTGTTGGACAAGCAGGGCATTCGACTATGAGGTCTTGAGTAGTCGGGTTTGATAATTTGTGAGCCCGCCCCGCGCGTCGTTCCGCAGATAACAAATCCCAAATGCGTATGATGATCATAAACTGCTTGTACAAGTCCTGTAACGACGCGGTCAGTATAACGCTTCCACTCAATCATGCTGTCTCACCGGTACGTTCCCCGTGAAGACGTTGTCGGTCAAACGCCTGATGGCTTTCACATAATCGTACGGAGTGATCTTGGCTTGCAAGGTGAAGAGGTCGTAGTGGCGTAGCATCCGGAATGTGAAGCATGACTGGGGATCTGTTGCGGTGGAAGGAAACCAGTCGTTTTTGAATAGTTTAGTCCACTTGTCGTACTTTTCTCCGTCCTCGCAACCGCAGTAGGAAACGCGGGTTGCGTGTACGCCATTAATGTCAGCGATGATGAGGTGCTGGGACTGGGTAGGGTGCGAACAGGTTTCTCCATCGTGACCGAGAGGGATACTGTATCCAGATTTGAGAGCCGAGATATCGTGTTTGACGAAATAACCCGGCGCACTCCACACGTACGCCCAATGGAGAGGATTGTACTTGTGAGCCTCAATCCAGCAATCGGAACAGAGAACTGGTTGCGCATCGCACTCCTGACATCGCACAAGTCTTTTACCACGTTTACACCCACAAGGTTGTTCAGTCCTTGGGTCTGATTCTCGGTCGAGCATCAGGTGGGTGGCCTGCTCCATCTTGTCAAAATAATCGCCCAGGAGTTTCAGACGCTGAATGGCGGGATTGTAAACGGAGATTGTCAACTGGATAGGCTCAAAACTCACCCGACTGAGCTCCTCTTTGAAGAGAGTTTCCTTGTCTTTCTCTCCCCCTTCGTCGCCCTTAGCCTCCTCCCCTGAGTGCACCTCAGTCCCGAGCTTTTGAGCGAATGATCCGATACTTGTTGTAGCGACGGGCCTAGGTAAAGTGGGTTGAACGCGAGGGGTCTTCTTCTTCGGAGATCGTTGCGTTGTGATTTTGACACCGCGATCGTCTATCATTTGGGAAGTGCGGACCTTCTTCTTGGTGACTTGGGTAACATCCTTCTCGAAGTCATCCGTTGACCTCTTCAAGCCCTTCGACCGCATTACTATGAGTGCGTTGTAAGTAATTCAGACGGATTTATGTAGGGCAAATGACACACTCACCCACCGGGCACGACGTGTATTCTTAATGTTTTTGTTGTGTCCTTGAAGGTGCCGCTTGGCCATAAAACTACACAACGGGTAGGGACATCAGCTGCGCATTCATCTACGTTCAGAAGAGGGCGCGAAAGGATTCCAATGGCCTTGCGTTACAAGCCATTCTGCTTTTGTTCATTCCTCTCAGGAATTGGCTCATTGGGAATCTGTAGTCGAGAACTCTAACTACTTTATACAGAAACAACGTTCTATGTAATTGTCGTACTATAGACTCACTGGAAGACTCGCTGAGGAGGACGTGGTGGTTCAAGTTCAAGCGCGCATTATTTGTTCGTGTTTACGCGTCAGACTCTTCTCTCACGAAAATTTTGGACATTTGGGCGCTTGTACTGTTTGGGCGCCTTGTCGGTACAAGCGCCGTGAAGGACCCTTACACCGGTACCGTACATCCGAAAATCTTGCGATTTGGGCGCTCTTGACCAAGGGTCTGCAAGGGTAAATGGTTCGTTACGTAGAACATAAATTCAAATAAAATGCTCCGATGTACGCCTACCTAGTACCTACGCGATCAAAAACGAAAGGAGAAGGCGGGGAATGAAAATACATAGGTTCGAACCGTAGCAAATCACTGCGTAAATTGGAATATAGGCGAGACGAGCAACAAAAGGAGAAGGCGGGGTATGAAAATGAATTTTACTATTGGTTTTTCTGTCCGCGCGAGCGGGTTTGGCGTCCCTCGGTGATATCAACAACCGGCTGCACCTCCAAAGACCCTTTCACAGGACTTCCAGTAACCGGAATTAGAGCATAGCCCTTCCACTTCTTGTTGGGTTCGCTGGGCTCGCTTCCTGCATCTTGAGCCAATCTCTTTCGCCTAGAAAGTTAGGTGAGATTTTACCGGTACTTGGCCCATCAACAACAGGGAACGAACTTGTTGGAGAGTGGCTTGCCCTTTGTCCTCGAATCGTTCGAAGCTTTCTTGGCCTTGGATGTTGACCTGTTGGTTGTGGCTCTGAGCATCAGAGCAGTGGTGTTTGAGCATGATGAATCCGCTACGCACGATTTATCCCAAAGTTGAATCAACTCGGTGGATCTCCGATGATTATTAGGGTTCTTCTTCCCGTTCACCGGAGGAAGGGTCCTCGCTTCCACGGAATCCCTGAATACTCATCAGCCTTCAGTCACGTAAGTAGCATGAGAACACAAACCTGTTCAATTGGTTGGTTGACTGCGAATCTGTAGCCACCTGCGCGATAAGAACGTCCGCTTGCACGAGAGGCACGGGGATCTCCAAATGGCTATTCACAGGAGGGGGAACAGCGGTTGGGTCAGGTTCAGTGTCAGGAACGACCACACCCTGTAAGACTTCTTCCTGACGGCAATCGTGAGAGGGTTCCGTTATGCTGACCTCCACGCGAGCTTCCTCCGGTTGCTGAGCTGATTGAGACGCAACAGGGTCATGACACTGAGAAGGTTGTTCAGTGGTACTTTGATCAGGAGTTGGGTGGGCGTCATCCAAGTTGTCGGAACGGGGTCGAAAAACGAAAGGTTTCAAGGGGTCGACTTTGGTGAAGAAATTGAGGAGCGAGTAGAGCTGTACCCAATCGAGTGCTCTCGGTGAGGCCAGAGCAACAGGAAGAGGGAAAGCCTCCGTATCGTAGAAAGAGCTGGGGTCCCTGGCTATATCCTCATACGGTACGGTGTACTGTTTCGAGGCGCGGTCTACAACGTAGGTCGGTAAACAGGGTCTAATGTTGTACTGAAGTACTTACACCAAAGATTCGCGAGGTAGTTCTCGAGTACCTCTCGGACCCCTTCCATGGTGACTTGCTCGGAGTTCCAGTTCGAGAGCGTCGGTATTCCGGCCGTGTTTATTGGGATACGTTGGTCGAGTTGTGGGCTAGGTTTGTTGGCTACAGCAATGGATTACGAAAGTGTACCCCAGGCGGCTACGTAGGACTCACGTTTGATTTTATTCTCCAGCCATTGGGACCAGGCCTCGCCCAACTCCTTTGTCATACCAGACGCGTCATCCTTGATGAATTTGTCCGAACCTGGTTCGCTGGATATCTCGATGCTAAGGAAAAGAAACGAGGTGTGAGCCAACGGGGTCGCAGTAAAGACGAGAAGCTCACTATGAGGCCGATATTTCGTCGTCAGAGTCGCGTGAGCCCAACCAAACACAAACCTCTACATTACCGAGGACGCCATTCTGAGCAATCTCGCTTAGAGTAGTGAAAAGCCCACGAGCGAATGCACGCTGGTTCCTAGGGGGGAAGAGAAGTCGTGGAATCAGATCAGTGCAGAGGGTGAACGGAATCGGCTCACTCGAATATTTTACCACCACCAAATTGATCTTTCGCCTTCGCTTCGTATTCTTCATGATTAGCTTGGGACCAAAGCTGCGTAACGGCTTTTGCATGGGCTCCGCCGCCGTTACCTTTCACCGATGGATCTGATTTGACCAGAGAATCAGTCAACGTGTCAATGATTTCCTGGTTCTCCTTGACAAAGATTTCCTTCGCTGTGAGAGGGCCGCGTTGAAAGGCCGTAATCACTTTGAAAGCCTGCTTCACGTTCATCCACTTGTCCTCGCATCCTTGTTCAACTTGTCGAAGGGCCTGTTCTATGAGGGCTTGTCGGTGTTTTGGCACGATGGCGTTATAGCGCTGGTTCTTGAACTTGGTGAAAAGACACTGGAACATAGTCAGGACGGTGGCTCCGGGAGAATAGACAGGGTCTACCGTTTGCCATTCCTTCTCAGACTTGTCGGCCTTGCTGAGGCCGACAAACTCCTTTCTCTTCAACAGTTCCCCCACCGTTTTCGACACCCACGTCTTAACTGCAGTGGGGGTGTCATTCCTACGGGCGTCTTTGCCGTACTGCAACTTGTGTTCAATGAGAAGTTCCTCATACTCCGCAAACTTGCTGGTGATGAGGGCTTCTTGTTTGGCGTCAAAGGGGGACTTGCGTCCGGCTTTCTTCTTCCTACGGGTTGGATCTGGCTCGGGCGAAGGCGACGAGGAACGGCTTCCTGGGTCGGTGGCGGCCATGAGTGCGACGGGACAGCTCGATGTGCAAGGGAGCGAAGGAGCGAAGGGTTAGTGGGCTGCAGAGAAGGTGTCAGGTGAACTAGCCAATTTGGGGTGGTCATATCCTGCGCCTGGGATCGTTCCTCAGATCTTGATTGTGTATGAGTGAGGAGGGATCACTCACCGTCCACTTCGGACCTTCTACCTGGCAGAGCGGGCCACAGAGATCTTGCGACCCTCGGACGCGAACCTGACGATAGCTGTTGGTCCAAAGCCACACAATCCAGATCTCGGAGGTAATACTCTCACCTATAATGAGCTCTTGGATCGCCGGGTGGACGTGCATGTACCGATGGGGTAAATCGGTGGTTGAAATGAAGGACGGACTGGGGAGTTCTGCAATGTGGACAGAGGGGGGTGGCTCGCCACCCGCGTAGAAGAACGAATCATCGGCCCATTTGATGACTTCAGGGTTCCCTGGGCGGGTTTTGAGGTTATAGAGCAAAGTAGCGGCCGACACTAGCTGGATGTAATTGTCATTTTTGCACAGAAATATGGCAGAGAAATATGACACCTAACGGTGTTCAACTCACGTTTGGGCATGGTAAATTCGAAATTGAATTGAAACCCGCCTATTTCCTGCTGACAATACTCGCCAGAGAGTAATGCATCATATTTTCTGCCTCATTTTCTGCAACGAAATCAGTTTTTACTCTAGCCGTGCGAATACGAGGGACTCACCGATAAAAGGAGGGCAGGATTCCGTTTCGTCAACACAACCCCAACCCCATTACTTCTTCTGACTTCACTTGACCCGTACTTGCTCTTCCCCCAATGCCTAGCGAAAGCGTGAAAGCGTTTCGCGAGGGCCTCCAGCGCGACGTTGACGTGCTTGCTGAGAGGTGCGCGATACAAAAGCCTCGAAATTTTCGCAGGGACACCTGTTATTTGAAACAATGGGTGAACCACGGCAAGGGGAGGAACTTCAGCGACATTTCGAGGGTGTTTCAACGGGTGAGCCTTACATTGTGCTCAATACCGTTTGTCTTTGCTAATCGCTCTTTTCCCAGTGTGTCACCCGCCGTCACTCGCACCCTGGCGAGCACGTAACTGAGCCCCTTCCTGACGGTGTCATGCATGAATTTTATGTCTTAAAAGCCATGTACAACCTGTCTGGGAAGGAGATGGCGAATAACGAGACCTCCCCGGCGGCGGAGGAGGAGGTGATGGGTTTGCTTCAAGCTCGCCGAGAGCTTGCAAAGGAGAACCTACAGCATTATGCTGCAACCGGCGTGGTGCCTGCAGCGAGCATGATGCCAGCCACCCCACCTCCTTCACCAAACCTTCCATCAAGGTTCCCTTCGTCGTTGCCGCCATCTTCACCTCCGTCTTCACCGCCTCCGTCTTCATCTCAAACTCTACTCAATCCCTCTGATGACGAGGAGGAGGATGGGGGTTGGTCTCCAGTCCCTATCATGCGCACCGGGAGGATGTCCACTGGTGGTAAGGCCTCGCATGGGCATAGGTCTTCTGCCCCAAGGCCTCACAGTGGCGGAAGGATGTCCACCGGTGGTGGGGCCCCCCGCAAGCAGATACTACGGTCTCCCATCCCTAAGCTCCGCAACGGTGGACGGATCTCTACTGGTGGTAAGGCTCCGCCCAAGCCAAGGCGTGTATCTCCTCCCTCACCCTCTCCATCTCCACCCCCTACGGCGTTTTCATCCCCGGTAACGTTGGAACCACTTGGTCGTCGCAAGAGATCGTTGGAAAACCCAGAGCCCGCTAGAAAGCGAGTTAAACTTGGTCAGTCTTGCCTTTTTCTTCTCATAGATGTGAGATCTCACCAGTAGCATTACCCCGCAGATGTGATTGACCTCACACGAGAAGACGACGCCCCCGTCCGCTTTGGTCCTTGGGAACTCATCGACCTCACGAACGAGGCTTGAGAACGCGAGTTATATCCCTTTTGCTCTGTTAATTTCCATTCCTTAAGTCGATACAAAGGGCAGGGATCCCTCACCGGTAGACCCGTCCATTCCTTCAGCCATCCATTCTGCAGCGATATTTCATTTATTGATTCACCACTCCTTCCT
Organism: Marasmius sp. AFHP31; assembly: GCA_024721195.1. Taxonomy (NCBI): domain Eukaryota; kingdom Fungi; phylum Basidiomycota; class Agaricomycetes; order Agaricales; family Marasmiaceae; genus Marasmius; species Marasmius sp. AFHP31. The sequence continues at coordinate 17,694 of JANHQD010003019.1, forward strand.
CCCCTTTCTCCATTCTGACAGTCTCTTCCGTATCTCTTTCGTATCCCTTCAACATCTGTTCGCCCTTTTCGTTTCTTCGATTCTCTTGATTGCGCGTTTGACGGCTTGGCCATCACCCTGCCTTTGGACTCTGATTTTGATCACTTGGTTGTATTTTATCTATGTTTTAATAAACAGCCGTTAGTTGGCCGTTCGAAACTTGAACAGTAAGGCAAGGCGAGGGGGAAAATTCGCAAACTCCCTTCAGGAGGTCCTCAAGTCGATGATGGTGATACTTCTCTTTTTTTCGAGGAGTCATTGTGTCATTTTTCTGGATCGAGGTCCATTGATTGCTTTGGTACGGTACGTTATGGCTTATCATTATTGTAACTACATTATCATAGGGTTGATGAGGATGCTGCACTTACCCTGCTGCCATGGCGGTTGCGGTTCAAAGGCGACAGAATTTGCTCATATTTACTCCGGAGCACTTGTCGCGCGAGAATTCTGGAGATTTGGGCGTCTGATTAAACAGACCCGAGTCCATGATAAGATGAACAAAGGATCAGGTGCCCAAATCGCCCAAATTTTCGCGCGACAAGATCTGGGGTGTAAACAAGAACAAATTCTTCCACTTTCGCACCATAACCACCACCAGTAAGTGAAATCTCCCCCTTTTCGTAGATAGACTTTGTACGTAGCGTACTTTCAGAGCTCGTAAATGAAGCTTTACGCTGTAAACGCGTTGATAGTCGCCACTCAAGGCGCAAGGAAAGAACAAGCACGAAAAAAGTGCAACATTGAAACTTAAACTTATTTCCCCCCCTTTTCTACGGGTCCTTGATGCAAGAGAAAACAAAGCTGACGAGGATTCACTATCACAGGCCCGTCTTTGAGCGACGCTAGGACAAGAACAACGAATTTACCAAGGTCAACCAGGTATGTTGGGCAACTCAGTAACGTTCATCGCAGCTCAACCAACCCCTGTAGATGGTAGTCATTCACTAAAGGTTCAGCAAAATTCGGACGACTTACAATCACGGACAAGGTCTCGTCTTTTCTAGATATCGAAGCTCGTGCAGAAACCGACGAGGAGGATGAATTGGAAGATGAGTGGGGAGAAGGTGAGCTGCTCATTGGCTACCAATACTGAGGGATCTGACATTGTTTCAGCAGACCTACGCGACCAGAACGACGGCCCTATCCAAGCGCAAACACTCCCTACTTCGACTTCCTCCACCGGGACATATGCTCATCCGCGGGAGTACCGGCAGGAGTTTGAGGGAGTAATCAGTAGATATGGGTCAGACACACGAAGTCGTGACGATGGAGAAGCGGGCGCTAGCAGTCGTAGTCAACTCAGTGCAACGCCAGGAAATGATATTGACAAATTGCGTTCGGTTATGGGACCGGTGCTCATGCGCAATCCCAACCCAGATATAGTTGCTGTAATAGGAATGGAGGAGGAAGTTAGAGCAGCCAAAACACAGGCGGAAAAAGACTTCCAATGGGCCAAGGAGGAAGGGATTCTGGTCCAAGGGGCGACCGCGGAAGATTTTTTACGTCCGCCAACCAAGAGACTCCGAAATCAATCATCTACGTTCGAGAGGGCAGCACGACGCCAGACAACGTTAATAACGAGGGGTTGGGAGAAATGGGCGGCAAAGCGGAATCAACCAGCCCCAGAAGAGAATTGGTCTCCCAGCAGACCACTAGCTCCGGGGGAATGGGTCAAGGTGACCGTCGGGACCTATGCTGGGGACGAAGGCATGGTATTTGACGAGAATGGAACCTCGGCGACTTCTCCCAGTGACGTCGAATACGCCATATTCCTCGTACCGCGACTTGCACCTGCTCATATGGATGGTGTCAGAACAAACGACAAGAAACGCAAGCGCACCACTGAGCGTTGGCCCCCTCGCCCATTCGACCCTAAAGAGTATGTCACTGCTCAATTAGGGGACAAAGGGAAGAGCAAAGCCAGCGGCGAGGATGCGCTGTACACGTACAACAAGATGACCTTCTCCAATGGCCTTCTCATCAAGAGCTATCGTGGCACCCGGTTAATCCCCCTCGAGTATGTGGCACAACCATTCACAGGCCGGTATCAGCACCCCCTCAAGTACGCCTCACGGCCACTCATGGAGCTGTTCCAACGGCACTCCTTCTGTCGGAACTTCCCACTACCACTTCCTGACTACTGGCGTTTCGAGCCTGGAGATGAGGTTTTCGTCGAAGACGAATACATCATCTCCCCACGCAGAGAGAAGGGAATCGTGCAGGAATGTACAGAGAATAACTTTCTCATCAACTTTGGACGACTGGAGGACGGTAGCGACGACGTGAGGCCGGTGAGCGAGAGGAGGTTGAGGAAGGTTGTGTCGCCGGGGGATTATGTTCGCATCTTATCGGGACCTTTTGAAGGAAGAGAGGGTTCAGTCGTTGAAAAACATGGTCCTTTATTGGCCGTACTCGAGAAAAACGACACGTCTAGCAAAGTGAGTTCAGTCTCTCTATTCATTTCTATTACCGACTCATCAACCATTTCCAGCGCTTTTTGGTCAATAGAAATTGTGTGCGCAGGGAGAAAGCATCCTTCTACCGGCCACCTGCAGTCCCATGGCTTGACAAGGAGGTGACAATCGAATTGGGCCAGCACGCCGGCCGTCATGGTATCGTCAAAGACGTTGCATTGGGGCCATACGGCGACTGTTTCTTATTGTCGCTCTTCATTCCGGAGCTGGAGTGCTCAGCGAAGATAGAAGATACCAACGTCTTTCTCAAGGGGTACGTTTCTCAACCGTTCATTCAAGCATCTGGTGTTGTGATGGCTCAACCATTTTTTAAGTACTCGGATGCATCTTTGGGAATTCTACCCGCCGGAGAATGCAGCTTGGATCATCGATTCTCGGGTGCGAGGAATACGCTCTGGACCTACACCCTGGAAACGAGTTCAAGTAGCAGTAGTTGGTGGTAACCATAAAGGCCTCACAGGAATCGTTCGCGACGTCTTTCGCACCCAGAAACCTGCAGCAGCGTCTGGCCTGGAGCTTGACGTCGAGCTAGATGTTATTCGCGCAGGTTCTGGCGTGCGTTACGAGAGGATATACTACGATCATGTGCGAGAGTCTAGAACCGGGAAGCCCTTGCACGACTTCCGACCACTGTTTCACAATCAGGCTTTCTTCGCCCCTAACGCCGGCTTCACAATGGACAAGAAGAGACTTAGGCAACACAAATTGCCCATTGTTGCACTCCAGGCTCCAAACCCACTGACTCAGGCGGCGG
>JANHQD010003021.1:0-12172 GCA_024721195.1 Marasmius sp. AFHP31
ATGAATAGAGTAGGGTGAGAACTCAATGGGTGAAAACCAAATTTAGCGAGTTCTGTTTCGTAAACTCCGCGCCAAGCATGTCCAGATTGGCGTAAGCCGTAGAGTGCCTTTCTGAGTAGCCAAACGTTGGTTGATCCGTCGTGGAAACCTGGTGGTTGGATCATGTAGATTTCGTGATCGAGTTTGCCGTTGAGATAGGCGCCGACTGCGTCCATACAGTGAATCTCGAGGTCTAGTGATGCTACAACAGAGAGGAAGAGCCGGAATGATTCGAGTCGAAGGGATGGAGCATGAGTGTGTTCGAAATCTATACCGGGTTTCTGAGTGAATCCCTGCGCAACTAGTCGGGCTTTGAATTTAGCCGGGATGCCCCCCTGCGCAGGTTTATACTTGAAGACCCATTTGGATTTGACAGTCTTTCGATCGGAAGGGAGTGGAGCTGATTCGTAGGTACCTTTGTCCTTCAGCGTGGAGAGTTCCTTCTTCATGGCTTCGAACCATTGGGGCCAGTGAGGACTGTTCTGGGCTTCAGCGAGCGATGCTGGAGAAGGAATGGATTCATCGAATGTGAGCATGGCATAAGCAGTGTCATCAGGTTCGTCGGCGATGAGTGAATGGTCAGGGACATGAGTTCGCCAGGCATCCGGGCGGCTAGCCTGACTCGGGGAGTTGATTTGCCGGAATCCTATTGGGTCAGTGACAGTGCGACGAGTGGTGGTGCGATCAGGAGCAGTGTTTGTGGTGTGGTCGACGAATCCCGAAGAGGTTTGTAGCCCTTTCAATTCATTGATCAGGCGTTTAGGCGCTGGGGCATTTATGATGGGTACCGATGGAGGGAAGGATAATGTTGGTGCGGATAGTGGGGTAGGAGTGCTAAATGGAGTGTGTTCGGAAGGTGGAAGTACAGGAGTGGTGGATTTTGGCGTCTGAGGAGCTGGAGTAGGTGGAGGAAGTGATTCTTTGGATGGAATGATAGGTGGAGTGGAAGGATCTAGATCGGCAGTGTCTCTCTCCCCCTTAGGTCCTGGAACGAGTGTTGGTTCATCAGGGACCGTGGGGAAAATGACATCTCGGGAGGTTTGTGCCTTTTTGCCGCCGGGCAGTAGATAAAGATAAGATTTCGTGGTGTCTGATAGTCCAACGAAGATAGCACGGTCTGATTTAGCGCGTGTCTTATTGATAGATGTGGCGGGCTCCTTCAGAACGTAGCATGGGGAACCAAATGGGTGAATGATAGAGTAGTCGGGATCACGTTTGTAGAGTGCTCGAAAAGGAGTGGAACCATTTAGGGCTCGAGTAGGTGCACGGTTGCGGATGTAGTTGGCGAAGTCGATGGCAAGGCCCCAGTACTGAGGTGGGAGTGAAGCGTGTTGCATCATGGCACGTGCGGCCTCGAGAGTGGTTCTGTGAGCACGTTCAGCAATGCCGTTCTGTTCGGAAGTGTACGGGGCGGTAGTCTGGATAGTTATACCGTGATCCTTTGCCCATTTCTTGAATTCCCCTGATTCGGCTAGTTCCCTCGCGTTGTCCACGCGGATGGTCTTAAGTTTGTTTCCGGAGGCGTTCTCTATCCAGGATTTGTATTGTTGGACACAGAGTCGGGCATCACTTTTCGATTTAAGCGGTTCGGATGCGTCCCAGCGTGTGGCGTGATCTACAATCTTTAGGGAATAGGTGTGCCCGGCAAAGGAAGTTGTGCGGGCGGGTCCCCAGATATCGATACATGCGAGATTTCCGGGAGCGATGTTGGAGTGATCGGAAGAGGAATGTTTGGGAAGTGGAGTGTGGTGCTGTTTGGATTGGATGCACGCGACACAGCTGGAGAGTGGGAGTGATGTGCCCGGGTCGGAGATTTTGATAACGCCGAGGGAAGCGAGCTTTTTGAGTGCCTGCTCGTTCATATGGCCAAGTGAGTTGTGCCATTCGCGTAGGGAGCGGGAAACACCGGTATTAGTGATGAGAGCGGTGGAAGCGTATGTGGAGTCCATGACCTGGACGTGGTAGAGGTGGTTGATCATGATGCCGAGTCCCATTAGAGATCCATCAGGGAAGAACATGCGAAGTTCATTTCCCTTTGACGCATGGGAACCTCCGGCATCTGCAAGGCGAGTGAGTGAGATTAGGTTAAATTTAGCGGTAGGAACGTAGGCTGTGTTCCGGAGTTCGATCTCGCGGTGTTTGCCGTTTTCGTGTCGTAAGGTGATGCATACTGTCCCGTGTCCCTTAATGGTGGATTTGCCGGTGTAGCCGCAGACTGTTTCGTTCGTGGGAGTGAAGGATCTGAATAGGGAGCGGTCGGTACAGAAGTGGCGAGTGGCGCCAGTGTCGGCAAGCCAAGGGACTGAGGTAGAGGAGCGAGCAACTGAGACGATATCCTCGTCCTCCTCGGAGATGACGGCGAAGCCATAGTCGGGAGCTGATTGAGTGACGTTGGCGCGAGAGTTGTGAGCCTGGTTCCTAGCGGCCTTGCCCGCTTCGGTCTGTGGGTCTCCACGTTGTCGTTTAAGGCAGTGTTTGGAATAGTGGCCTTTAATACCGCAGTGGTGACAGATGACATTGGGATTGCCGGCCTTGCGCTTTGGTTGGCGTGAATTGTTGGAGGAATTGTTGTTGGAATGAGTCTGGAAAGCGTGGGAGGATGATGAAGATGTGCCGGAGCGATGAGCTCGTCGTTCGGCCTCGGACAATAGCCGAGCAATTAAGTATGAAGTTTTGCCGAGGTCGGAGCCTTTGAACGTAGATACGATGGGATCCCAGGACTCTGGTAAAGATAAAAGAAGAGTGGAGTTGAATTCCTCATCAGTCATCCCATGATCGAGGTTCAAAAGATCGAATGAGTATTCCTGAAGTTTATCGATGTGTTTCTGCATGTCGTCACCATCGGAGTACTGTAGTTTGGCCATGTTTCGTTTAATCATGACTGGTCCCAAGGCGCCGTGTGGCTGGAAGTAGGTGGCAATGGTGGAGAGTAGGTCCTTCGATGTCTTGGCAGGTGCAAAGCGTTTGACCAGGTCTTTGGATAGCCGGAATCTGATGGCCCTGAGTGCTTTTCGGTCCTTCTGATCCCAATCTAAGATTGCGGTGCTTTCAGTTTCTCTCCGCTTCTCGAAGTCATCCTGAGATTCTCCCCGTTCTTTAATTGGTGGACCAGGTCGGGGAGTTTTGCCAGTGGCGATTTCCAAGACTTTGAGCTCGTCGAGGACGTCGGTGATCTTTATGAGCCAGCCTGGGTAACGTTCCTTGGAGTCGAGGGCTTCAATGACGATTTTGTCGAAGGTAGTAGTCATGATGAGAGTAGAGTGATGATTTGGAGTGAATAGAGTTGTGTGAGAGAGTTACGAGAAGAGTCGAGTAGATGTGATGCGACAGAAGTTTGCTGCTACCAAGTCGCGAGTAACGGTGTAGAGTGTCGAGTATACCGGAAGAGCGGAGTTGACGAGTGCTAAGGAGTTGTCGGAGCTAGGGCTCAACGAAGAGAGAAGAGTAGAATATGATAATTATACACAGAGCTAGAGAGACAGCTTATATAGTGTAGAACTAGCTACGGAGTCCAGATATCTAATCTGTAGGTAGGTATGACGAGAGGAAAGATAGTGGCATAGGGTTAATACAAGTGGATATTACATACTGTGCATGATGTATATACAACTGTGCATGACGGTAAGTAGATCGGAGGTCAAGGGTTATGGAGTATAATAGGTCCAAGGGTTGTGAGGTCATAAGGCGTGGTAAACGTACACTTCAACTGCTTGATACTCGAAAGCGGAGCTCAGAGCTAGAGGTAACCTACCAACCACCGTTATATCTCACACCACGCATCTTGAGAATCCAGTAGGCGACATTTTGGCTCGGTGCGTGCTTCAAGGTCTCACATCGAGACCTATTGGTACAAGAATTTGAATCATCAAAAGACAGATACGGAGTTGTACTCACCATGTACAGACTGCATACTTCCCTAGCTTGAGGGCAAGCCAAACAAATGAAATTCCTCGCTCGTCCAGAGCGAACATCGAGGTTAAGGTGAAAGCCGCTCCGAGGCGCCTATGCCGGTGAAACGACCCGCTAGTCCGGGTTCCCACGAGCTCTTTTGCCAGACGACGACGATGGTCCCGACATATTCGACTTATCCCGGAAAACTGCTTCCCGGAGCGTTCTCCATTATGGAACTGTACCCAGTCCTTTCAGCACATGTACCTCAAGCCAAGATGAACTTGACCGGTTCGCCCTGCCATTCTCCTCCCTTCAAACCCGGTCGTTCTTCTCCGTGTACAACACAACGAAAACTGTCAAACTCAGGCCTCAAGCCACTCAATTCCTTCTCACAATAGTTCGTCAGTTCACCTCGAGCATTGGTAGTCTAATTTTGATGGGTATTGGTGGCATCGTGCAAGCTTCAAACCGAGTCTCATTTGCCCTACATCACTCACTGGCTTCATGACTCTCCAGCCATTGCAAGCCTTCATAACGAAGGCCGGCGGTGCTCGGGAACGACGTAGCAAGATCGCAGTGGAAAACAGGCGGTAAACTCTAACAAACTCATATCCATTACTTACCGGCGGATCCGAAGACCCTGACCCGGTCAATCTACCTTGAGCCCGGATTGAGACATGCAGACAACGTGAGAAGGACAGTGTTGGCTATGGGAAGCAAAGGCTCGGTGTGAACACAGCCTAGAAAGTCATAGGTTAGTATCGGAGTCATTGAACTACAACCGATACTGACCGCCATGTTTAAAGTCCTTGAATTACATGGAGTTCGGAGCTCGAAGAAGATCGCAGAGGATTTGAGTCAAGGTCCCTGGAGCATCAGCATTAGTGAAAACGACAGCGGATTCGAACCACCGCTGTCCGAACACTGACGCCAACACAAGATACCCGGCAACATCGTCGGCGGAAGATCTTGAGAATTTGACGAGGCTCTGAAAGCTCGATCATGGGTAAGCTGACCGACAGCCTACCGGTCGTGTTCTATGCGAGGAATAGGGCACTTACCCGTATCGTCACGAAAGAGGCAAAGGGAATGAAATATTCAGCCCTACGAATTTGGCAAAAGACTGAGCCTCGCCAGTATATACAAAGGAGGCGCTGCCGTCGGGGAGATGATCTGCATTCTTAGCTCTCAAGGACTAAAAAACCCAAGGGCGAATTTGTGAGATTGAGGTTCGGACGAAGGATGTTAATACTTTCCTGATGGGGAGTGAGGCCATTGAGGGCGGATGAGCGGAACTCAAAAACTGTTGACAAGATATGGGTGAGGGTTTCAAAATGCCGATTCCTACGAAAGCAACCGACCCTCGACCCGTTAATTTGAAGTTTGCAGCTTCAAAAATCCAGCACGACCGGGAAGCGTGGAAGTCGGAGTCAATATAGAATGGCAATTTGCGAAAAACATTTCAGACGACGAGTGGGCTGGTTCTGTTGGTTTCAGCGGTTTCCTTTCCTACGATGTGTGCTCGGCTTGTTCTGGCGGACGTGGGTTCCACGAATGCTCCGTATTCGTATCCGAGTCCTCGTGCTGCAGTTTTATCGAGCCTACCTCGAGTGGGAGTGGGCGTCTGGATGGATAACAAACGTAGCTCGGCCCCCACTTCAACAAGGGCTATTCATGACTGATCTCCCAATCTCTCAATTCAACAAACTACGCTACAGCTCCGGTCTTGGCATACCGGTCGCGCATGTCAAAATCATAGAGAGATACTCGATTATTGATGTCTTCGCAGCAGATAGGTGCAGTACAGGGCCTGGGAGAGGTGCCGGTGACCACGCGAACAACGTACAGTACGTAGACATGTTCTTTTGGAAACCGACTTGTAGTACATGCAAAGCAACCGGAGATTACTTTTGAATACGGTCTTCCTTCGTCGACACCCACGCCCAGGTACGATCCCATCGCCCGCAACCTGCAACGACTAGAGCGTACTGACGCAACCCGCTCGTAAGTACCGGCGTTGGCGCACGAGGAGCACAATACAATGGCCGTGAAAAGCCGAGGTTACGTGCCCATAACCCTACAGACTGATACATAAATAAAAGGAGCCGGAAGATAGTGAGTCAACGTACCCGTACCCAATCTGATGAGCTATTGTTACCATTGCGGTCTACACGCTGTAGTTTGTAGCTGGATGATCCGTACATCGAAAGTGTCATAAAGGAATAGAATAACGACTGAAATACTCACTGGGTATAGATCGAGGTGATAGTGATCATACAGCAAGGCCCTTTAACGCATCCTATCAGTCGGTCTGCAGGCATCGGATACACGTATACTGGGTATCGCCAGATGACTATGACTCGAGGAGCGTTGAGAGTCTAGGATGACTGTTCTATGAGCGCCCATATCCGGAAGCCCAGCTCTCAAATGTACCTCGAGGTGCAGTTGAAGCTAATGGACACGTCCGAATGAGGTGACGCCCTCGAGATATGGGCAGGGCCGAGAGCAGGGGTCTAGGAAGAGGGAAGTTGCTGTCGAGGCCATGCCAATCGACATTTTTCGGTGTCAGCATGACGAGGGATTGCAGCCTTTAGGTTGGATAGGTCAATAGTCCACGGTAACTTCTGTTGGTAGATATTTCAGCTCTAGGAGTGTTAGAAACGGAGGTTTGGACACACCTCAGTTCAAACGTTCGACACCGTGCCCGACTCGTCTGACCTTTCAGCATTCCGGCATCCTGATTTCTACTCGGGTACCGAGAGCAGCGTTCAAGTTCATGGAGGAGTAGGAAGCGAACGAGAGAGATCAGGCGTGTCGATGGCGATGGACGAAGGCAAAAGGATAGTCGACGATCTCGGGATAATGGTCGTAGGTGCAGGTTCGGAAGGTGGGTTTCAGCGTCGGTTGATCCTGCTTCAAGTGGATAGATCTCTGCCGCTGTCTCTGACGGATAGCTCGCCTGAAGCCATGGTTCTGGGTTGTTCGTGATAATATAGAGAACAATAGTAGGTGTTGGCGTTGGCGTTGGCGTTGTCGAGGGTCCAATAGAAATATAACCTGAGAAGGCCAACGGGGAAGTGATGTTTATGTTCTTGGATGCGCTGAATATGGGCGGAGATGTTGATGGATTCGGTCTTTGGGTTGTTCTTGATAACCATAACACGCCGGAGTCCTCGACTTCCTTGGGTTCCTAGTCCCTTGAAGTTGTGTCCACCTTGGCAACCCCAGCCAGATGGCATATTTGAGATCTTCGTCCTGTTCCACTTGTGGTTGGCATCGGTGTCATAACGGTCTTCCCTCCCATTGAATTCCCACCAACCCCAGCGACCTTCTTATTCCTTCCACTCTCTCGTTCTTCCCCCCCTCGGAACCCCCATTTCCCCCACCATACTCTCTCCCGAACAATGTCTGGAGGATGGTGATGTTGACGTCTGACGCGCTGGGGCTGGTCCGTGACAACCTGCAAAGTCTGGAGTCAGCTCGTGGTTCTGTACAAACAAAGATACTGCTCGGAGCTACTTTGAGAACCTAGAGAGCGATGCCCATGCTTGCTAGCAGACAGGCTGGATGGATGATGTGAAGCGTCAACACCTAAAAGACGGGCAGCAGCGAAACGGGTGACGATTAAGCTTAGTGGTTTGACGAAGACGACAGGAAAGACACGCACCAGCATCAGAGGTTCAAAAGGGTTCTTGAATGTCTTGGAGGTGTTTTTCGTTGTGACTAACGAAAGGTGGGGGGATTTGGAGTCGGGGCGGCGGTTATGATGGGCGCTATGGACAACGAGCAAAACGATTTGTCAGCGTCCGTGGCGTTGTCCATTACTACCACCTCACTCTGGGCAAATCCACCTCCAACATCCAGCTCACCCCTTCGGCCGCTCAACTGGCTGGATCAAATCCTCATATTTCGGAGGAGTCCACCTCCCTTTGATGGAATCTTCAAAGAGAGAAGTAATCCTCGACTCTCACTCAAGTCCCCTGAGACAAATATAGTGGTGCGAGAAAACAGGCATGTTGGCGGAGTATAGCATGCCCAGGTGCGTGGCTCTTTGAGCTTTATACCTGCCACTGCTGCCTTATGGTCGTTTCCGATTCATCCAAATACTGATACCATCTCATCATCGTGATATCCCCTCGATATGGTGTAAGAACATCGACCCTAACAATCAACTTGCGTGCCGCCAGGCCCTATCCTGAGCTTCACTGTTACACCAGCACCTCAAGTTTCTTGCACCGAACATTCAAAACTCTTCCAAATGTCGATGTATCCAGTTCCCTTTGAATACCAGTTCAAGAATAAAGAACGGCCGTTTACACCTCCTCATGGTGAGTTAAAAGCCTCCAATCATCTTTCGATGCATGCATCGAGCAAAACGTTCAGTCTGAACCCAAACATTTCAGTTGCGAGCAAATCTCGGATAAAACGTCCGAGCTCAAGCGCTCATGATTAACCGTAAGAACGGTGATACGCCGTGGCTCAAAGACACAAGCTACTCTTACCTTGTTTTCGGTCAACCGTGATTCTCCCTTGGTTCCTCACGGTGCTAATTGTTCGTTTTCAAATGGCTCGCTCAATTGACGTCAAGCGTAGTCACTGGACCTTTGGAGCAGCAATCTTCGTGGCTCCTCGCTTCACGTCGAGGTCACTGGCTAGACCTGGTCGTGTAGAACGCCTTTACTCCGTTTGCTTGTTGGGTCTCGGTGATAATGGACTGGCTTGCCGGTGCTTCCATGTACGTTCGTGCTACCAAATGTTCAGAACGAGCTGTACTCTGACTGAGACTCGATCTGAAATCAACAACCCTTGCCCCAAACCTATCTCAGTCTGATTTACGCTCCCTTCGATCGGTGAAAGGATTGTAATGATGAGCGTTACGAGCCAGCCGCTTTGTGAGTGTTCACTCTGCTGTTCACAACCACCGCTCGATTCCCGTCTCCAGCTTCCGTGGAATCCTACTGTCTCATTACCACTTCTATGACTTTTCGGCGTACTCCCGATTGCAATAGTTCTCCCCAGATGGAGCTTCCACCCGAGTAACTCTCATGTTATGGGGGGAATCCTGCTGTAGCCACTAGTATCGAGACCTCTATCTGAGATCAGGCCGGTTGTTGGCGCAGGCAGACACGTTGTTTGAAATAATGCTAAGTGCGTGATATTGAGGTTCCCCGGTCCTTTATCGTTCATACTCGGTCTTTCCGGCACTGGAACACTCGCTTATAGGATCGAAGGCCGTCTCAGACGGTCACTTTGGAGATGCAGGTGAGAATATTCAGTCCTACTTTTGGGATCAATCAAGAAAGGGGAGGGGAAACGAGGGTGCTACTTCGATATGCCCGGATAGAGCAAGGCGATAGTCCGTCTGGATACCGAGTAACTGTTCATCTACTCATAACCAGAACGTAATATGACCTCTCATAACCGTCGATTTCGTCGCTCGGTACACCTACGCAGGTTCAAGAAGACCTGCTTGAGCTTCGGGCCGTGGTACTGGGCAAAGTCACGTACTCCAATGATAGGCTGTGAAGATCCCGACGATTGACAGGACTTGCAGGAGGGTATCAGGAAACAGAATATGGCAAAGAATCGTCATTACACGCGTATAATCGCGATAGACCAAAAAAAAATTGAATGTTCGCCAGGCCAAAATGGCTCTCGCGCGTCGTACCGTTTGGAGGCGGAACTTGAAGCGGCATCGGGCTAGGATCCATAGGAGTTGAGGGAACAAAAGTTAGCTTTCAAATGCTTGCAAGATACGGGATATCCAAATAGAATAAATATATAAATAATATCCCTCTCTACAGTGCTATCATAGTGGACGAAAATACGAATCTTCACTTTACACGATGGCCAATCGTTCGAATCGAATGCATAGCTCGTCGAGTTCACCTTGGGAAGGGGCGTCAAAACCCCTTGCCATATCCGGTACACCAGTGTCAGTCCGGTGACCCTGCGGGAAGTTCAGAGCTCATAAGCGACAGGACGACAGCAAAAGAACGGGTTGACAACATACCGTGTTGTGGTTGCGAAACATGGGAGCACCATCGTAGAAACCGTTGGCGGCGTTGAAGGGTATCAAGCGGTAATCATGACCTGCAGTCTGAAAAATATCCGGAAGACCTTCCATCGGGAGAGGGTTGGATGAGTAGCCAGTGGCTGGTGTGTATGGGGACATCGGGAAAGCACCAGAAGAAGTAATCGGCGATGTGCGATGATCATGCTCTACCCTTCTCTCAAAGCGTGACGTTCCTGATGACCCAACTGTCTGAAAGTTTCGTTCTCCCGGAATCGGTATAGGGTGTCCAACAGTGTAGATATCTGAGGGGAATGAAAGAGAACTCGTCGGGGTCGAGGTGGAATGCGAAAAGCCGTCGTTAACAGCACCGCCAGCGTATGCGTTCCGGTGAGGCCATGAGGAGGTTGCGCCATGAGAAGGCACTGGTGATATCGTGTACTGTAGAATCTCGAGGGATCGTCCAGCGGTACTGTGAGTTTGACCGGTTGTAGAGGCCGCATTCACAATGTCATCTAACACACTGAACGATTCGTTCGTTGTGGGCAGGACCTCGGGGAAGCTTGGAAGGATAGAGTTCCAATGACTTTTGTAGCGATGGGCAGAGGCGGTACAATTGGGTAGCGAGGAAGTCGTAGGTGGGTATCCGGTGTGTGCTGGGCTGTAGTTGGAGGCGTATCTTCTCGAATCAAGAGGTATATGTTGTAGACAGGGTTCCGCCACGGTGTGCACATTGAAGATGTCGTCATTCGTGGATTGACGGTTCTGCGAGAATTTTCATGAGTGGACAAGGCGAGATACCTGGAGGGAGGACGTACCTGGTCCATATAATAACAGCAATCCATCCTTCCCTCTTCTGCATTCGTCCTCCCATTAGCGATGATATGAGTTGGCGTGGGTATCACCACCGGGTTGGAAAGAGTGTGGCCTGAAAGGTTCTCAACACGTGGCAAGGGAAGGATAAGGAAGATTGCTCACTGCACTTCTCAACATTGTGTTTCTTCTGGATCACAGGGTAATTTACGTCGTTATCACCATTGCTGCAACCATAACCCAGGTCAGGGGATCTCGGACATTCAATGTGTTGATCTGTGCTCGAGGTCAGTAGATGAACAGAAACAGGTGAGAACTGTACACACACCCTTGTAATCGTCGTGGAAGCGGTCAGTGTCATGGACGGGGTTGAAGATGTTTCGAGCATATCCCAGATGTCGAGCAAAGTTGGTGGTAGTTGGGTCAAAGCCACGGAGGCGTTGGTATTCATCAAGTTGTTTGTAGAGTTTTGTAGACCATGAGACTGATCTGTAGCGAAAATCTGTGTATTTGAGTGTGGTTGGAAGGCCGAGGTCATTGCAGATGTCAGGTGAGAGGGGTTTTTGACCATTCTCGTGGAGGGACCAAAAGTACAGAGAAGAGGTTACATTGCTGAGTTGGCTGGGAGGAGGTGGATGGAGGAAGAGATAGATGGGTTGCTGGGATCGTTGTTGGAGGTGGATTTGGTCACGAGAAAGGTGGCCTTCCAAATCTACTACATGACGAATAAGTCCTGGGAGATGTTAACAGATGGAAGAAAGTCAAGGAAAAATACCAACACACGATAAACACTTAGGTTGTCATCCAACCTAATTCCTTGAGCATGAAACATCCCCAATGCTTGACAAAGCCAAGCCTCATCCACGTTGATGTTCCACCATAAATAAAATAATCCATGTCCAACTACTCGGAATCTACTCGAGCAGGTCAGACAAAAAAGCCAACAAATTGAAAGGAGCTCACCTTATCAATCCACTTTCCAACACCTTTCTCTCAACAAAATCGCCGTAGGGGTCATCCCAAATATTGTTTCCAACAGCAATGGGGGTTTGGGTCAAAGCTGAAATGACGGTTGGCTGATCAAATGACTCAGGCACAACTACGTCACTCCGAGCCGATCTGATCCCAGCCACAAATATGCGATCAACCTCCTTTGACTTGCAGCTTGCCATGAACCGCAAGCAAATGTCCTCCTGGAGAAGGTCAACAGTCGATGGCATGTTCTCAATAATATCCAACCCCCCCATGCCAAAATTTGGAAATGGGCCCTCTGGACCATGACAGATCATGCCTCGCTTTGGATCCATCCACAGCTCTCCTTCTGCACAACCCCATTGCTGCTGCAATTTACTTTTATTAAATTATTCATTCTCACTACTAAGGCTACTTACACGCAATGAAGAAAGGTACCTCCGA
>JANHQD010003023.1:0-26116 GCA_024721195.1 Marasmius sp. AFHP31
ATATAGGCTCAAACAGAATGCGAGCATGACTCGGTATGCTTTTAGTCTCCAATAGACGATCGAGCGGGAAGTTCGACGCAGAACGACGCGTGGCCTCGCCACATTGCCTTCAGCTTCAAATTCTCGGTACTTTTGAAAGTCCACGTTGGCTTCCGTGCGGGAATTAACTCTGATATGTTCTCGGGAGCTGTAGGGCATCGCTTCGAGTGTTTGAAGACGACCTATACGGCCGCCGCAGTGTGACCATTAGGTCATTGTATGGCCATGAACATGACGGATGACGTACGTAGAACTGATCTCTCCAGTCGTATTCACGCCAACTTTTCCAGGTATTCTTGAGGGCTGTTCCTTCGTCGTTGGGACAATGTGAAGGACAGCTTTCTGTCTTCAGAGGGTTGGGGTTTGAGACACGAATGCCAGTATCAGTGGGGGTCATGATGGAAGAAACGAAAAGATAGCTCATGACATCAGAGTCTCTATACATAGCACTTTCTCACAAGGTACGGGAAACGTGAGGCCGTAGGCGTGTGATTGATCGGAAGGGCGCTAGCGGAGGCAGTCTATACGCCCTACCGTCTTAGCTGATGCCTAGAACCCAGTCTTGTGTCCGAGGACCGTGATAACTCCTTTCTACTTATTTCTTATTTCTACACTGTAGGTTCAGATTGTTTTGGTCGCGTACATGATTTGCGGGAGCTACATTCGAAAGCGTGTCTTAGGAGCAATGCTTATTCTCTTTGGTGCCGGCGCTGTGGAAAGGAATGAACTCTGGCATGGATCGATGACTCATTGCCAGATATGGATATAAAATATCCAAAAGGAGACTTCCGCAATACGCAATTCTACATACAATCATTGACTTTGCCACTGGGCCGCGAGTTCCGCAGTATTGATCGTGGAGATTGTAGGCTCTAACAAAGCCACACGTCGGATCTGAAGAATAGCGCGGCTGGCGAGGACTGAGTGGAGTACCCGCTCGAACCTACGTACGGGCGTGCTTTTGAGTATAGACCAAGGGTACCTCGTCGAAATGAATGGGGAGTACGTACGAGGAGAATATGTCCGTAAGATCGCGCTGCAATTCGTCAATAGGTATGAGAAGTGCTGTTTGATCGCTGAGAATGGGTTTACGACTCGAGGCTTACTGGGACAGTCAGAATGACAACTACGTTGATTAGGGAAACCACTGGACGAAGTCAAACGTCAGTTTTTCTTGAAGAATGGTATCGGAGTGCTCACAGAAGGTAAGAACGTAGTAGATTATCCCTGAGTATACCAAACAATGTCAGATTTGAGATAACAAAGCCGGATCATGGTCTCTCACTAAGAACGAGTGACTTACCATCTCGGTATACAGCGTTCACGAGTTCAGACTTCCCGCCTACCCGGACTATGTACGCGGGAGACAAGAGTCTAGAGTCAGCATTGATCCAAACTACTGTATGGGTGACTTACAGGCCGAGATCCCAGGAATAGCTATCATTATCACACTTCCTAGATCATCGATATCAGTTGTGTGAATCCACGACGGAGGAATATTATCACACCAGTGTCGTACAGCATCACCAAGATCCAGCACAAGTAGAGTATATCACTCCCCCCAGAGATGAAACAGCCGCGGAAATAGGGTACTGGGGGAGTTGCGACTGCGTGAGGGGTTAACGTTCAGTGAACTTCGAGGCAGACTTGAAGGGGCCGGTGGCTTACATTTGGTAGCGTTGACGAACGTGTTAAACAAAATGAAGCACGGTATCCAGCATCCTAGAAAGAACGCGAAAATACCGGTTGCGACCAAGGGGCTTCGTTCCCACACAGCCCAAAGGCGGATCGCGAGGAGGACTGAATGATAGGGTCAGGCGGAGTATGGGCGGTGAGGGTGAAATGAGAAGTTCACTCTCGGAGAGGACGATGCCGATGATCAAGCTCCCTAGAAAATATGGTGCGTTTCAGGTATAATTCAGCAGGATAATTGGAGTTAAACGTACACCCAACAATGCGGAAGCTAGAGACACAGTCTTGTAGACTCATGCCTTCTTGGAAATGCCCTGGCGGAAGAGAGGAGTAAATCGAAGCATGGACTCGAGGCTGCAAAACGTCTTACGGTAAAGAATCACCCCCGTGGTGTCAAAGAAGGGGAGATATCGTTGTAGCAGGTATACAACTTTGACAAAAGACCACTTCCTCCTCCAAATGAGTTTCTTCTCCAAGTCTAGATTGAGCATCACGTCGTACACAAGTATAGTCGAGCTGACAACTGAGGGCGTCATGATATCAAAAGTTATTTCAGACACATGGATACCGATATAGATGTACCATGAAAATACTGAAACCAAGTTCAGCGATAATATTTCTCGGTAGGGTTTGGGAGAAGCTCACTGTGACGATCTTTTGATTCCATAGACTCGTCAAAAGTATTTGAGAGAGCGTTGCCGCTGCAGTATCATCAAGCATCTTCCAGAGGATTAAGGTGATCGTCGGAACGAAATGGAACCCATGCTTATAAGAGCCAGACGTCCGTGAGCGGGAGCTCAAGTCAGCGCTGGGAAGTCGACTCAGAAATGATGCCATTGTCCTGTGCCATGCCTCATCTTCATAGAAGGCAAGCGTCTTCGGGAGGAAGCTGCGATGAACCTGGACTCCACCGCGGAGCACCAGAAAAGGTTGTCATCGGACGCATGGGATCAAATCGAGACTTTCACGGCTTTGGTGGAGGTTTCAAGTTCACCTTCGATTTAGTCAAGGCCCAGTTTCTACGGGAGTCTACTTCCGGTAATCAAAGCGTTCATCAAGTCATGATAGCAATGATCCCAGCTTCTTGTTAGTCGCCGTAAGGATCAGAATGGCGGATACGGCCTTGGGGTGGTCATGACATCCAATCAAAGTGAGCGGTAGGCCCGAGATACTGAGTGGCAGCTGTCGAGGATCTAGTCGTTGTCGATAAGCAACTAGGATTTCATGTAGAACCTCGGGGAATGCCATAAATTTAGAGTCGCCATTTCATATAAGTGCTTAAACTGAGGTCCGGGGTTGGACGAAACACCACGTCTAGATGAACACCATACCTACAAACCCGCCAACTCAAGCACCCTCTTCGCCCCAATCTCTCTCCCGCTGCCTCGTTTCCAGCACACATCCCGTAACCCTCTAGCTTTCGCTCTATACCTCTCCGCCTCCGACCCAACCACTCGAGCCAACGCGTGCCCAAACTCCCTAGCTTCCACATTGGGCGAACAAGCCTTGTTACCGTAGACTCCTACCCCAAGGTACTCGACTCGAGAGGCGAAATCGTATGTGTCGTACCATACCGGGAGAACGACATGCGGAACGCCGGCCCTAGCAGAGAGAAAAGGTCACTAGGCGAAACGAAGGTTGGATTACAGGAAAGAACTCACCAGATCGCCTCATTATACGAATTCGCTCCTCCATGATGCACACTACACACCACGTTCGGATGAGCAACGATCGAAGCCGGGTCTGCCTCTAACCATTCAATGACCTTCACCTTCCCATCTCTTATTTCTTTCCCTACAACCTCCTCAATGAGCTCCCAGTCGTCGGAAGCCGGTCTCTTAAACTTCCACAAGACCTGCAAGTCAGGGGCTACCCTCGTGTTCGCAAACACAATCCTCAGCCCTTTAACCACCCCCCATACACTCTCCCCATCCATCACATGCTGCGACCCCAAATTCACAAGCACAGTGGGCCCTCTCCCAAGCCACCTCGCCAACTCAGGGTCCTTCTCCTCCACCGGAACGTACGGAAAGATGAACGGACCACACGACGTAACATTTTCTGGAACGAAGAACGGGAAATCGGTTTCTGGGAACGAAGGACACAGATACGGTGCATTGGGGATTTTGAATTCGTAGAACCCAAAGTCAAGGTTGGCATGAGCTTTGCGGTACGCGTCGAGGGATGTGAACCGTGGGTTCGTGCTGACGTTGTATCCAATCCACAGGTTGATAAATATGTTGACAGGAATAAGGTGCCAGGGTACTGGGTATGGGTAGCCCGTGCAAGATCTGTTGAGGGGGCAATGTCAGTCAAGAAAAGGCTCAGCGCGATTAGAAGATACGACACGTACGCAGGAATCCTCGTCAGCAGGTCCAAAACAGGTTGATCCATCGCCGCGCATTCCTTGTACGATATCGTATTCATCACCACAAACCGCTGGCTCAAAGCTCGACACGCATCCAACGCCGGTCTGAACAGGATATCCACAACAACGACCTTTGGCTGAACCTCCTCGATCAAATCCCGACACTGAGCGAACGATTCGAGATAGTCCGGTCCATCGAGAGGTGCAACCAAATAATCCAAATTCTTCGTCGCCCTGAAACACCCACGGAACCCACCTGGATGGGGGAGCGCTTTCATTCCTCCACTGTGGAGACCGAAGCCTTGCATATTCGAGATACCCTTGCAGGCGTGGAACACGATGTCTTTCCTCGGTGTCAAAGAGGAATTTGGGTCTCGAAGGGCACGTTCTGTGTCAATGAGAGCTTGCAGGTGGGGAAGACGTTTGTTGAGGGGTTTGAAGGACGCTACGTGAAGCTCGATGTCGGGTCGTATGACTGCCAATTCGTGAACGATGGAGAGCATGGGGTTGGCTTGGCCATAGTCGTCGTAGGTGAAGGCGAGGATTTTGCTGGCGTCTGAGGGTGACATTGTGGTGGGTGGTCACTAGTATGGGCAGGGCGGTACTGATATAGGGATAGTACGTCAGGCTGGGCACCACGGCCTTGGATGTCTAACGTCTCAGATAAGTTCGTTGTAGAACAAGAAGAGCCCTGAGTGTGAGGAGCGACTCAGGTACGTGCTATCGGCGAAAACGGAAGATGCACGTAAGCGCTGTTCTACAAAGTTGAACAAGTAGAACAGGCTCATTAAGGTGACCTAAAATGACACCCGCCCCTTGTCTTTTCTCCAAATCCTTCCCAACACCTCCAGCGGCATGGAAAGCCTTCAGATGAACGAGACCATGTCACTCAAACGGGTAGGTTGGCATTCAGTTCTTGAAGCGGTCGCCATACAGCCTGGGATTTCCCGCAACTTCGCAAGCTAAGGAAGTGGAAGTGAGCTCGGCTAAACAGAGGCATCTTTGGGGTAAGTATGCTCACCAGTAAACCAATTTGGAACCATGACCCTGCAAACTACATAGCCAGTCTTCCAACCACTGCCCTCGAGACTTTCCTATTCCTGGCAACGACGAGATAAATCGATGGATGGAGCAATTTCCATGTCCAACGAGGGGCAGATACAGAGCATTCTGGAGGGTAAGCCAAGGCCGAAGGGGCGCGAATGATATGCAGTTGAAATGAAAGGTCGGTCAGCACGTAGTTCTGCGAATGAGGATACCGAAACTCACCAGATGAAAAACGACAGTTATGGTTCAGGACAACGCTGACACCGTGAGAACATCCCGACCGTTGCTCATGTGAACCATCCATCATCGAAATCGTGAGAACCACCTCCCTGAGTCTTTCCCTGGGACTGCTGTGGAGATCAAATTTAGCTTTACGGACCTAAGCCCGCAATACCGTTTTCACAGGTTTTTAGCGTGCACGGTCTACACGTTTTTTGCGTTGTTTATAGCATTTTGCACCGCTGCACATGTACTCCGGTACAGTTCCCGGCTTCATGATGGTATTCATGGCATCTCTCTTCCAAACACGGTCACGTTTATTGTGTATTCAGATGGGGATCAGATGGGGAGAAAGAACCACGCGCGATACGATCGTTTGTTTCTGACTATGGGAGCCTCATGTTTTCCCATAGTGGACCCACACCGTTCGGGAGTCGGGAACCGTCTACCGCCTTGCGGGTTTACCTATTGATACCTTCTCCAAAGCTGGTTCGACGAGCTCATTCAACCGGAGTTCGAGGTTATGAGCTTTTGGTGAGCTAATTTCCATCCTCCATTGGAGCTCCCGTGAGCTGTGGGCTTACGTTGACCGTCGTGTATATGCATCCAACGTGGCGGACTTGAGGATTGCTCCTGTCTCTTGCCTAACATGAGGCTTCCGAACGTCGGCAGAGGAACATTACCTTCCCTACTTGGACTACACAACTCCCGACGTTTTGAATTGATTCTCGTACTGAATGGCGCGACAGGTCATGCATCCCTGCAACATCACCGACGCATCGTTGATCCTCAATACAATTAGACCCTGGTCCCCGACTGATCTATACATTCTAGAACCAATCAGCGCCCTGTTGATTGACATTGACAGAGTCCCCGCCATTGATGCGAAACAGCAATGCGGGAATGCGGTAGCGAGGTCTCTATTCGTGTCGAGTCATAGGGCTTCTTCAGTTCAAAACTGAAAACAGCAACGATATGCAAAGTAGCTGTGTATCTTTTCGTAACATGGAGATGACTCACCGTCCTCTCAGGATATAAGTAGATCGTTCAGGAAGTATGGGCATAAACATCCGCATCAACGTCCAATCACTACTTCCTTACTCGCAACCTCGAACCTCCTCGCCTTCTCCATATCACAAGGCGAGTTCCGTTCGAGCATTGCGACTACCCCACCAGCTTTTTTACTTACCTAAATTTAATTCATCGTAGAGCAATCATGTACTACAGCAACAGCGCCAGCTCATCATCGTCCGGTTACTCAAGGATAAGAATAGACGAGAACCGGAATGAATACTACGACCCCAGTCCCCGGTCCAGCCCCTATTCATCTCCCGAATCCTCGAGTTCAGCATCCCTTCCCCGAGTCTCCCCATACGCCATTCACCCCATGCTCCAATACAAAAGCCCTAACTGCACCTCGCTCTCATACTGGTCGACCGACCGCGACTTGTTAAAGATCTCACCCCAATACCTAAACCAACCAGCGATAGACCCTCGCGCCCGTGTCGTCAAAATCAAATCCCGAGATTTCCCTTGGACGATCACGGTTTACGCTCGGAAGGACGTGGGATATGTGACTATCTACGATGTGCTCAAGGAGGTTTTGCAGTTTTCTCAGAAACCTGTTACGCAATCTGAGCTTTCGAGGGAGAGACCGGAGAAACTGCATTCTCTAGGACAGGTTGCTGGTGCGAGGCAGAGGACGATGCGGGGTGGGTGTCCGGGGATTGCGAGAGGTGACTTTTTGGGGTTGTGGAGCTTTGCGGGGATGTCGGTATATGGGGTGGGTCAAGATGGCGTACCGGAGCTGTTGTTGCTGTCGAGGCCCTGGCAATCATAGATTTGAGGATGGGATACTCAATCTACGGCTCCTTGATTTCTTCCCTCGAACTTCCCCCACTCTATGACGCCCCAAACCCCTGATTTAACGCTAACTTACTCTTGTTATAATATCTTGCAGCCTATCCCGGATTTTCATGGATCTTCACTACTGTATCTTCGGACCTATTTGTAGCATTAGAGTCGCTGTCTTTTTGTTGTCGGACTTTCCTCTCTCCCTCTAGTATAATACCTTATAACTAAGTAACTCGACCCCCTGCTCCTACTCCCCGCACCAAATAAATTCCACTTGTGTATGTCAAAAGTTCGGAGCAACTCATCGATTATATTCATAGAATGGTGCTTACCTTCATTCCAGCGGAAACGTGATAGGTCTTCACCGTTCCCCCTGTCGAGGAATGCTGTAAATAAAGGACTTTCAAGGAACGAGAGTTAGGGAACAAGAGGCGTACCTCCAGATTGGTTCTCTACCGTACCACTCTCGCGTGCACAATCGTGAGATGTTGATAGCGAAGCTCACGTATTCTAGGTCTGGTATATTGACAAACCATCGTCCCATACTCACCTCTGCGAAAGTACGATACCCGCTTGACCACGCGCTCCTCAACTCCTTCTCGAAAACGATTCATAGACGCTGAAAATGGCGGGTGGCTGGGATAACCTCCCGAGATGAGCGAACAGAATTAGATAACACGCTTACAGTTTACGTCGACAGCTTCCCGCTTAAAGAAAGACCGAGGCTTCCTATGTCGACAGGAACGAACGGAAACTTGGATGAGTCGAGGCGTGTCCTTAGGTTTACTCTGAGCTAGCTTGGCTAACACTAGGCCGTGGTGAACGAATCCTAGTTCTTCGGTTACGCCCACTCCAATGTTGAACGTTCCAACTTCTCGCGTCTATAGAAAAATCCCACATTCACTTATCATTTCTTCTCAAAGATCATTCGCGGTGATTGGAGGCTCAGACTCTTCTACCTGGCCGGTGTGTACCAAGCAGTTTCGCCTGCCGAGATCATGAAGAGCGGATAAGACCGAGTCGCTAAAGAAACGGTGGATCAGATATTCCGCCGGTGCAATACCCTAATAGAAGCAGCTCTGGATTCACAGAACTGGCACATCTAATCATCTAGATCCCTTTGGCTGTCGTTGGCTCAAAATGTCTAGCTTCCTTTCATCCCACCTCGCTCATCACTGACACATTTCAGATTTCCACGGTCCTGAGGGATTTCTCTCGCTTTTTCTTGGACCCAAAGAGACTTTGATTCTCGCTTCCCGTTTCTCACGGACCGACGTTGTAGAGATATCATTAGCATCCGGATATCCAGACCTTTCGAGGATCAGAAACATGGCGAGATGAACAGTCGGACATTGATCCATTAGCCACACCTCACTCATGTAGGAACAGCCGGAGGCCGGAAGAGGCCCGTGTTCTGCTCAGGCCCCAGGTTTAGCCCGATATTCTGCCGTCCATCTCTCAGGTGTTGTTAAATCGTACGAGGGGGAAAGTAAAAAAAAAGCCAAGCCTGAGGCCTGAGCTTTGAAGGTTGCTCGTGGGAATCACTCCATATTTGGCTGACCCGGAACCGTTACGGCTCGGAGTCGGAAGCAGGCTGCAGCGGCATCATTTCGCCGCACTCTTTCCATCGAACGCCCATGTCCGAAGAGTCGAGTTCAGGCTATTTCTTGTGTTTCTCACTCTTCAGCCATTAACGGGATTGCTAAAGACGAATGGGAATACTCAATACTTCCCCAGAGTCAAGATTCAATGGGAACGCTCTAGTTCCTACGAACCAGACGTCTGCGATTTAACAGCTTGAATGAAGTGTAACCATTTGTTCACATGGTGAGTAACAACGACGGCTCTCTCAAATAGATTATTCTGGTTCATTTTACTAACGAGAGCACCCTTTTTCAACGAAATGTATACCGACTGCGTCACTGGCTTGCTGCCAGCGAGTCATTTTTCTGATTTCAGCCTTGCCCTGAGCCACTACCGAAATGCGCAACAACTTCGGTAGAGCAAGGTGAAAATGTCGCCCCTGTTGTAAAACTGATTACTGACGCATGAACCTTTTCTTTCTTGACTGATTCCGTCAAGTTTCTTACCTTCAAGAACTTTCTATGTGCGTCACCGCTCAGCTTGGGCCCACGATGCAAAATCTAGCTAGACTACAACAGACATCGGGAACATTTCAGGAACTCAAACAATTGGCCTCAGACTCTTTCCGATGGCCTATTCGATGTTCTGACTTCTTTCTATCTCACGATCAGGATAATCCCATTCCTTGTATGTATTATATGTGGTGAGATGACCGGCCGAAAGGTTGTTGAACACTGTGCAGAATATGTGGTAACAACGGGTGATCTCTTGGTACGGATCGTACAGTTTCCACTCACGTCGTTAACTGATTTAGGATGAAGATCCTGATTGACAGGTAGTCTTTCTAGTTGTACGTCCCGTCCAGGGGCCGTCCTGTGCTAAAGTTCAGCTCGCCTCGGCCTAATACACCTTCGACCGCAGGGAACTATCCGGAGACCATTCCCTTATTTGGCGAGAGAAGATGTTTGCCATCTTCTCAGATGTGAAGGATCGGGTTTGATTCACATCCGAGAGACGAGAGAGGATGGGCTTGGAAATGTTCCTGGCTTCGGTGATGTGTAAGTACTCGAGTAGGGAAACCGAGGGACGAAGGGGACAATGAAGGTAGGTATTTCCCCATGGGCGAGTGCTTCATATTATCGAGCTCCTTGCGCTCAAATGACACCCTAAGGTACATAACCCCGCCCCATACGACAGGCTAACTGGACTTGGAAGTCATCATCATCACGGACCAAGACTGTACTGGTAACGTAGACCAAGCGTACTACTGATGAACAGCAAGTCTTGGATCGGGATGACTTCCGGATAGATGCTGTAAATCAATGCTCATATAGGTCTAAGTTTGCTCGCAACCCTCGAAGCTTTGAGTTGGTATACTCCGCTTCAGTCAACGGATGTATGTTCCCAGCTAACTCTATGTTTCTTATCAGTCATGATTTATACTCGGAAGGTTCTCGAGTAGCCTCCCGCCGAAGATCACCTTGCCTTCCCTCTACCCGGAGGGCAAATAGATGAGACTACTCCCGTCTCCAATCGATTGATACCAAATCTACCCAGTTGCTGAGGCGCGGTACCCGGTACCTCGAATGACGCGCCTTGTTTCAACGCTCACAGGCCAAATGTAGACTCCGAGTATGTGCTTCGGTCGCACTGGTGAATTCAACATACACCAAGACTCGCCTTCACACATTCCGAGTACATCTACAACAAGCTAGCAAGCCGCTGGAAATCAAGGTGCTATGATCCAAACATGGAACATGTTCGAGAGTCGAGATCACGTTTAACAATGAAGTACATACCGGCGGCATGATTAGCGCCTATGTGCACCGTTGCGCAGAACTTGGCCTTCAGACCGACCCTGTCACTATCGGATCCGTTTTGCTCTACACCCCACCACTTACACTCCAGGTTCATGAACGTGACTATTTGACCGCCCCTTGATCTTGTACTTGGGAGCCAAATGGACATGCCGGGGAGTCCGGCGTACTGTTTATGATCTCTTGGGCAATTTCAGTCATGGCATTGAACAGCTCTCTTCCGAGAGGAACTCCGTGTTGCCCAGAAAACCAGCTGAATCGGAACGGAAGAAACGAACATCTTCCCAATCCCGCCCGAATCGAGCGCGTAGCTGAGGTCAGGTTAGGTCTCGGTACAAGTTAGCGTGTTGACTGCTCTGAAACGAAATGTACGAGTGCACCCGTCAATAGGTGCAGGGCTGTACAAGGGCAAGAAGACCACTCGAGAGTTTTTTCCAGACTCACCTTTGAGATATTGTAGGGAAACACGCAAAAGGTACTGATCTGGCGTTACAGAATGAATGGAACGCCCACAGACACACAAACTAGAACAGCAGTCCAGCCTACCCAAGGTTTCATTGATCTCGAGGCAGCGAACGCCATTAGTTGGACTTTACATTTTGCCACCCGTTTCCGATCTTATGCACAGCAAATGAGACTATGTGGGCAGGGTGCGTTAGAATTGCCCCACGACGCAAGCTTTCTTGTCGGGATACGGGTGATGTTGCTCGACTGACAGCGTACGGGGAATGGACATGGCCGGATGTACGGATAGGTCTCAAGCTAGCATCTCTACGAACGTATAAAATGACTGCAGGATTTCCGGTAGTTTTCAGGGTCCTCAAGTCCTCTGTCTTCCTCGTCTTCCTCAGAAGATGCACTTCTCCGCCTCGTTCCGAGTGTTGCTTCTCGCCGTCTCCGTTGCTCAGGCAGCCATTCACCGCAAGGGCGACCTTCACATCGTGAACAAGGTCATCGCTCCGGATGGTCACCAGAGAAGCTCCGTCCTATCTAATGGCGAGTTTCCTGGTCCTATCATTACTGCCACCAAAGTACGTTGTATGGATTACTTTTAAGTGAGACAGGACTGATATAGCCTTATAGGGCGATATTCTCGAGATCAACGTCTTCAACGAGTTGACGGATGCTAAACAGGATCTACCAACCAGCGTTGTAAGTTTTCTCTCGCCTTGCCTCGTACTTTTTGATTGAAACCTCACGCCTCTTCCTCCCTAGCACTGGCACGGTCTTCACGCCAAAGGGACGCCTTTTGACGACGGGTAACTTGCAATGCACTTCCAATCCGTCTGTTTTTTGAGCAAGCATTTTTTTTCAGAACATCTTCGGTAACCCAGTGCCCCATCGTTCCTGGTAACTCCTATGCGTACAGGGTCGACACTGCTGGACAAACTGGAACGTACTGGTACCACAGTCACTTCGGTAACGCGCCTTTCAATATGAAGTCCAAACTGTCCACTCACGTCATTGTAGCTGGACAATACTGTGATGGTCTACGTGGCGCATTGATTATCTACGACCCCAATGATCCTCACAAGAACCTGTATGATGTCGACGATGGTGAGCTTTGTCTCGTGCATTATCGACCTGAAACGAAACTGATTTCGATCCCCATTGCTTTAATCAGCGAGCACCATCATTTCCATCGCCGATTGGTACGTTTAATTTCTCGCGTGTCATTAGAGATCTCGTCTGACAGTTGACCTCACACGAATATTCACAGGTACCGTACGTGAAATGAAAACCATCTCTATTGGATGAGACTGCCAACTAAGCCCTCAATTTCAGACTCCTTCGCCCCATCATGGCACGGACTGGTGTAAGTACATGACTACCTCTTCCTCCTTCGAGTAATAACATGATCTTCGATAATAGCCCACCTAATTCGACACTTATCAACGGCAAAGGGCGCTACCCCGGCGGTCCCGCACAAGCGCTCGCTATCATCAACGTTGAGCAGGGAAAGCGGTACATACTGCGTTCACTCGTCTGTAGGCTCCATGTCGCTCACTCCCCTCCGCTCTCAGATACCGGTTCCGTGTTATTTCCATGGTTTGTGACCCTCGATACGACTTCTCTATTGACGGTCACAGCATGTCGGTGCGCATCTTCAGTCATATGGATTATACTCGACGTACATAATTCTGATCTGGACCTGATTAGATTATTGAGGCTGACGGTATCAACCACAAGCCCGTCAATGTCGACAAATTCACCATTTTTGCTGGTGCGCCTCGATCGGCACTCTCATTTTCTGACCATTGACCCCTATTTCCCCAGGACAACGGTACTCGGCCGTTATCAAGGCAGACCAGCCAGTCGGAAACTACTGTGAGTTCTCACCACTCGAGCGAAGGGTAGCATTTGAACGTGGCTTGTAGGGGTCCGTGCCAACCCGTACTTCCCTGGAACCCCCGGCTTCACTGGTGGTGTCAACTCGGCTATCCTTCGTTATAAGGGAGCACCCAACACGAACCCGACTACGTCGGAAAAGGCGAGCCCTACGCTTTTCAAGGAGACTGATCTCCATCCTGTTGAGAGCCCTGGAGCTGTACGTACCATTTGTCGCCTCTGGAACTCAATGATTACTCACTAATCCCGCCACAGCCTGGACGACCTGTCCGCGACGGTGCCGACGTCAACATCAACATGCTTCTTACGTTCGTAAGTAGACCCTGTCCTCGCATTCCACCCGTAATTGACCCCTCCCGTCTGCCTTCAGGATCAACCCAACGAGAAGTTCTTTATCAACGGCAAATCTATGACCTTCCCGGACGTTCCAGTCATGCTCCAAATTATGAGCGGTGTTACCGACCCGAGCAAACTCCTTCCTCTTGGATCGGTATACGAGCTACCTCTAAACAAGACCATCCAACTTTCTTTCCCCACTGAGGATGGTAGCCCTGCCGCACCCGTGAGTTCAGCTTCATAGCATTGTCTACCCTATCTGACACGCTCGATACAGCACCCTTACCATTTGCACGGTGTAAGATCTCTGGTTTCTCTTTCGATCTCAAGCAGTCCTGACATTGTGGTCTAGCACTCCTTCGACGTCGTTCGAAGCGCGGGAAGCACGACTTACAACTACGTCGACCCGCCCAGGAGAGACGTCGTCGACATCGGAGTACCCGGTGATAACGTTACCATTCGATTCAAGACCGACAACACTGGTCCTTGGATTATGCACTGGTAAGATTCGGCCATTATCTTGGTCGGTAGCCCCTCACTGACGTTTCCACAGTCACATTGCCCTCCATCAAGAGATGTGAGTTTGCGGAGCATTATTCACCGATGTTTTCGAGACTGATTTGATTCGTTTCCCAGGGGCTTGTCTGTTGTCATGGCTGAAAACATCGCCGGCATGAACCGTAACCCCAACCCGCCTTGTGAGTGGATAACTGGGTACAGCGAGGTTCAACACTGACAATATCACTCTCAGCCGCTTGGAACAACCTTTGCCCGGCCTACGAGAAGTTCTTGGGAAACTAGAAACATAGAAGCCGTAAACACGCTGTTCACTCGTTCGGTTCTGATCGAAAACGTCGTAATTGGCGTTTCGCACCTTCAAATCTTGCGCTCTCTTCTGTATTTATTCTGTAGTCTGTTTGTCTGTCATTGTAGGGCTTGGAATGTGCTTACACCGTAGTAGTATGATAACTTATTGGCAATCAATATACCTGAAGTTCAATTAAAAGCTCTATCACATTGAACACATACTTTGAGTACTGTAGGTCTGGATCCGCATGACTTGGAGCACCTGTACAATCCGCACCCGCTCTCCAAAGAAACCCGAAGTGATAGTCGACTGACCTATTCCGCTCAATGTTGGAATTTAGATAGAGCTCCGCTTGAATCTCCTTTTAGAAATTTCATACCCATATCCGGCGATTATCCAGACACCAATAAACGGTCCGGATATCCTTACTTCCGAGCTTCAATCCAGCGCCTGCCAAAGTAAATATCTTTGTAGGCGTGGAGAAGAGCCCTGACGGTCCGTGGATGCAATGGCTCGCAAGCATGCTGGCAGTTGCTATACGCCCCTAAACCTACACTAAGCCTAGTCGTCCGAGATGTAAATGAACACGCCGAGCAAATGTTTCCAAGTCGTTTGGAAGCAACATCTCTGAAATGCAACCTCATGAGAGATGTATATGAAGTAGAACGATCCGGCCCGGAGATGAATAAGAAATGCTACCGGAACCGAAGCTACTTATGTATGATCGTTCGCGTAAACCAACAGGGGTGCTTCCACCGCCGGAAGGCCACTTTCACCGTCGGTGCCGTGCCCGTCATCAAGCCACCACCAGCAACAGATGTTGGACACCAACCACCATCATTGATTGCACCAATTACTCTGTCTTCCAGCTATTTGCGAACCCCTAGAATTATTCGCACGACACCGACCTTTGATGATCTGTTTACAACCAAACAAATGCACATGGTCAAATTTCTAGCTCAAGTGAGTCGCTACGCACCATATTGGCTTCTCGCGGCCAAGTTCACTAGCCCATGACCATTGTATAGCTCTCCAGAATGCTTTTACGGCCTTTTGGTCGCGGTGGTCGCGGTTGGATGATGGTGTCAGTCAATCTTGAGTCACGTCAGTCCCCACACGATACCATCCAGTTAGCCACGCGCTTTTATTTGGACCTAAACAGATCAATGAAGGCGGGATCGTGCGAAATTATTCTAGGGATTCGCAAACAGCTGTCACAGAGGTAGGGATATCAGGTACAACTTCAGGCTGGAATTGAGAAACGCGCGAGATTTATGAACTCTTTGGTGTGTCTCTTGTTACTACTAGTCCTATTGACCGAAACACTTACTAGGTAGCGAAGAATCTCAAATCAGTCAGCCAAAGGCCGACCTGAGCTCGATCGGTCGGCTATTGTAGCCCGTTCTGCCTGCGCCTTGGCCCTTAAATTGGCTCGCTGACATCAACGATTTGGTGCCGGTGTCATGTCCGCCCCCTGTCCTTGACAATCTCGTCAAAAATCCACGGTTTCCTCGATAGATGCGATTCATTTCCCTACGCTTCCGAGGGCATCACTCCAATCAAGATGACTTATGAGGGCATATGGCTGTACCATCTATGAATTCGATGAACGATGCAACATGCAGAGTTGGTACCATCATTTCCGTTCTGATCATCTCCAAGTGACCACTATTTTTGGCAGTCTACCGTTGTCGGATGTCACTTATAAGTATCTCATCTCCCTGGGTCCCAACCATCAGCCTTGCTTTCGGGAAAATGTCCAACGGTACCGTGCTCTTCTCGGACCTTAGCACGATGAGTATTTGGCATCAAAGAATGGTCACAGTAAGCCTCTCCCCAAACCCTGACGTAGCCGTTGTCTGACTTGATTTCAGTCTGTTCATGGTATGTCTGCACTGTATCTGGAATTCTGAAATAGCTCCTGATACTTTGACCATGGCAAATGCTTAGTTGCAAGCTCGACTATACTTGCATACGATGTGGTGCTCAATTTCGACTTGGAGATGAGGCACATATGGAGGAAGAAATGGTCCTTGGTAAAAGTTGTATATCTGCTGCAACGATACCTCCCATTCTTCGACACATTAGGAATGGTTATGTATCGTGAGACACAATCGTCGTATCAAGTCTGTGCTTTAGTCCTTACTAATCTTTTTTGCTAGATCAGACCAAGGGAACGCTGAGTCCTCAAGACTGTTCCTTCAACTTCCGCATCGGTGGATGTACGTTCAAACGAAACCGTCCCGCCATAATGCGTCTAACATGCTTCACCCTGAAGGGAGTTTTTTTGTGGGGATTGTGCTCTCTGAGGGTTTCCCTTTTGTTTCTATTGCCGTCTCCCGCAACGCAACTTACTCAGCCTTCCAGTACTCCTCGCAGTCCGCCTTTGGGCTGTGTGGGAGCGAAGAATGCCCGTCGCGTTCGGTATCTTCGCGTTTTTCCTGGGATGCTGGATACCATGCTTTATCTTGTTTAACTCTTTCATCGACGCCACTGAATGTATGTCAACCCCCTTTGATTCACTCCCCTGAAGGCCGCCTGGAAGTCGAATCTCTCCAACAGTTGCTGTACCCCCACTGCCTCAATTTCGTGGCTGTTTTGCCTCCGGTGGGAAGGACATACTGTACTTGTGTTGGGTCCTGATGATGGTGTACGACACCGGTACGCTGATATCTCGACTTTTCGGATCCCCATACGAACGACCGAGTGATCCGTGCAGGAACTTTGTTGATGATAGTCATTCCTGGGATCTCCGCCTGTGTGTCACCTGTGCTCACGTGCCTGCGCGATACCTTGGATCAATGTTAACATATATCTATTCGTAGTCCGAATGGGCGGGAAGTCTGAACTCGTGAAGACTGTATATCGTGATGGTGAGTCACCAGTTCTCGGCCGCTGTCCCGCCATCGATGCTGACACTATCGGTCTCGACAGGAATAATCTACTACATTCTCATTTTCTGTGAGCAGTCCGATATTGTTGTTGATTGTACGGGGAAGGACTTACTTCGGACTTTGCTCAGTGGTCTCTCTAGTCAACGTAGTCGTGATTTTGACTCTTCCAGTAAGTGTATCATAATTATATGGTCACTGAACTGACAGCCACTTCTCCCTTGTGTTGGCCGCTCTCAGCGCGATTTCGTGCACTTGCTATCTTCGTAAGTACATGTCAGCCATTAAGACAGGGTGCTTAACGAACCATCTGTAGCTTTGAGCGGGTCCTTCACTCAGTCTTCACAAGCCATGCTATCCTTCATATCCGACACGTAGCTTCGTTGCAGCCTACAGTCTCTACAATTCGTACGATGGAATTCGAAGTTCAAACCAATGAATCATCGGCAAACTGATGTTGAAAGTAGAGAACCTTTGGCTTTCAGGGGGAATTATCGTATGCAAGGGCCACCATCAGTCTCCTTTTGGGAATCTTATATCCATATTTGGCATCTGCCCACGTGATTTTAGGTTTTCAACCAAACCTTGACAGTCGGGACGTATGATTTTCGATGACAAAGTTGAAGCCGACCACCGATGGTGTACGACACTGGTATCCGGCTGTCGCTCCTTTGCGGATCCTCCTGTATGATTGACTGATGCCAGATATACAGGAACATTGATTATGATAGCGATTTCTGGGATTTCGGCCTGTAGGTCGCTTGCGCGATGGCCAAGATTTATTCTGATCTTTGCACACATGTGTGTAGTTCGAATGGGCGGAAGGTCTGAACTTGTGGAGGCTGTATACCGGGACGGTGAGTTCCCAAAGACGGTTGCCGAGTTGGCTTCCTAAACGGGTGTTCAATTGTTCAGCTCGTCTCAGCCCTCTAACATTGGCTTAACATTGCGAGATGGATTTATTTGCCGCCGGGCTAGAGCCTGCTGAAGTCACCAGGGCACCGATCTATTGAGAGGCACTACTCTTCGTGTTGTACTGAAGGCAATAAATGTATATTGCAATCACATCGAAATTTCTGCAAAGTCGCTGGTCATGGACCGGCTACGATCAACTCGACTATCGCTAGCTCCGGCTGCGAATTTCATGGTCCGAATCGTGGAGACTGTCAGCTTCAATGAACCTACGCGCCGAATATGTAAATGGGGGTGTTTGAGTGTCAAACACAAAGGTTCAGACGGATGATCGAGACGTACGGAGCCAACAGAGTCACAAGGTCGTGCTGAGAGTGGTCAATGCAAGAGGA
Organism: Marasmius sp. AFHP31; assembly: GCA_024721195.1. Classification (NCBI taxonomy): domain Eukaryota; kingdom Fungi; phylum Basidiomycota; class Agaricomycetes; order Agaricales; family Marasmiaceae; genus Marasmius; species Marasmius sp. AFHP31. Next base: position 18,309 of record JANHQD010003023.1, read on the forward strand.
TAAGGGACCTGTCAGGTGGTGACCGGTGGGGATATACGAGCGACTCACTGGAAGAGTCAAAGATAGAATTACATTGATACGGAAACCACTAATTGATGTCTCAGGTCAGTCCTCTGAGCCCTCGTCGGCCATTATCGATTGAATGCTCACGGGAAATGAGGATGTAATAAATTACCCCTGAAGAGACGAAACAATGTCAGTGATGATGGAGGAGTCATCAGTCAAATTCAGGTTCCCACGCGGCGCGACAAAGCCTTGGCTTTATACCACGACTTTCCCTTTGCTTTTCCCCCCATTGTTTACGTATGCCCTACTATCGCATCTTCCAAAACCATCACTGACGCGTCAAATCCCTTCTAGATGGCGAAAAAGCAGAAATTAGATGACTACGGTTATGATGACTCCAGATTCGGTAAAAAGAACTGTGCGAAGGATAATTGGATGTTCGGGACTCCGAATCGTCGAGGCTCTTTACAGGATATGTATAAGCTACCACTAGAGGGAATATACGAGGTGTGTGCTACTTTCTTTTCGTCCTTGATCTCGCTTTCGACGTTTTTCTTTTGCAGGTTTTGGGATACCTTCACCCTCACGATCTTCTGAGGATGTCGAGGACGAGCGAAAGGCTACGGAAGATGGTTCTGAATCGGTCTACTGCATTCTTGTGGAGAAGAGCTGTGTCGAGGCTGGGTTTACCGGAGAGGATTCCTTCAATGAGTGAACCGGCATACGCGAGTCTGTTGTTTGACAGGATTTGTAAAGTACGTGATGACTCGACGCGTTTTGGACGACACCAACACTTTTCTCTGATTCTGATACAGTAGTGCCCCGTGACACATGGTGACGCACAGCGAATCGGCTGGTCGGCTCTCATGAGATGTTGTAAGGCTTGTTCAATGACGAAGTGAGCCCTAGCATCTGCTATTGCAAGTGGGTAGTCAGTCTGACAACGACGCTCATCCTCCGTTTAGGATCAACATAATAAACTCCCAAGCACTGAGGAAGTACGCGGTTCCTCTCCCCCAAAGGTTGCTTGCTACCATCCCGCATATCGTGTTGTGGCCTGACAAGGACGATCCTACTCGTGAGTTTTGTGATTAGCCATAGAACCTATCGTTGACGATTACCTATATCGAACAGAAGGGAAACTCATGGTCTATTCGGTGGACGCGACCAGAAAACTGCATGCGAGATTCAAAGCAGTTTCGTCGGAAAACCGGGAGGCTTGGGTCCAAAGAGAACTCACGAAGGCTGAAGAGCTGAGAAAGGTACGAAACCGACCCTCTCTGCATTGAAGATCCACTCTTGATACGTCTCGTTGAACAGGTCGTTGATCGGTGTAAAGCCTGGGATGATGCGCGGAAAGAAGAAGCTGCAACAGACCGTGAAGCTCTGTTCCGGGCTCGACGTGACGCGTATGTATACCTTACCGAAGATCATACTTTCTTGCGTATTGATGATCCTGGTCCCCGTAGAATTGCGATCGAGCTTATTCAATTGAGCTGGGAGCCCTTGGTCTAATTGAGCCATTGGGTTACATTCGATTCGAATATCAGGCAAACCAAGCCGCTGACTGAGAAAAGTGAGAGGCCGCTTACTTCTGTATGATTTTCCTCTTCTAACTGGATTTTTTATGTTTAGTTTGGCAGAATATCAAGCCGAAACTCGAGAGCAAGAGGATGAAATACCACCGTTACGTTCAGGAACCGCTCGAGAAACCTTGTTATGAGATACTAGACTCAACCTTGTAGAGGAATCGCATGTTCGGAAAACACTTCCTCGTGGATCGGCGATGCCCTCGGCTCCTGAGCTCGCCAAGAAGAACCCCTTCCGAACTCTCATCCAACCAACCCCTATCGACGCGGATATTGAACCTTCCCAGTTCGACGAGGTGCTCCCCGAGCTACCGTTAGTGATACGACGATGGAATGAACACCAATTTCGAGCACTACGTTGGCTTCTCAAGACAAAACGTGAAAGCGATCTTCATCTCTGCACCTCCCTCTTTCACTGCACCCATTTCCGGTGTCGTCTCTACGGAGAGCAAAATGCCTGTTCGTTCCTCGTTATTATTTGGTCACTAATGTTCTAGGAAGATATGGGCGAGTTCATACTACGATGAATGGGATGCCTTCGACCTCGCGATTGCGGTGTCTACGAGAGCTGTGGAAATAACCGAGTCGATAGCAAGGTTATACGGTATCGATACGTCTATTGTGACGATGGAGGAGATGTTGAATCTGATTCCGATAGTGCAGTGTGTCAATTGTTCGGAACAATATGAAAGACACTTTGTGCGGTGGTCTGAAGCGGTACGTTCGCGTAGTTCTCTGCGTGTGGGCTGTACTAAAGTTGACTGGAGGACAGGTTGAATCGCGTCAGCGCCATCGGTTTGTCCCTGTTTCGGGAGAGTTGTTGGATGTCATCGAGAAGATAGAGGAGGGCCAGAAGACAAGACGTCTAACCGGGAGCAGGTGGTGGGCAAAAAATGACGAGAAAGAGGAATGGAATCGGTGCAAACGTTGCGACTTCAAGGATACGCTTGACAATCTGAAGGTCCATATATCGGAGATGTGAGTTGACCCTTTCTATTGAAGTTGTACTATCTAACGGGAGGTTTAGCCATGATATTACCACTGTGACTGTCAGTGACTGGTAATTCGAACCCATGAAGAGTTTATCGGGGTGGCGAGATACCTCGACCGTAATACTACATGTACCTGCCATTCTCTCTAAACCGATTCGCAGGCGACGATGATATCTGTATACCCGTACCTTTTCTATTCCCGAGTATTTAGGCTAGCGGGTATGCATATGCACGATCCCACACTTTTGGAGCTATCGATAACTTTCAGAAAGTAAGGGAATACAATTACAGGTGTCCTTGGTGTGTACAGTTGATCTATCCGTCCTTATTTGGTCTGACTATTTCTCCCAAATGTTCTCCATTTTCTCGCACTGTTTCGAACCGACCCAATAGTGGGACTGGATGCTGTATTCCCATCGCCTGAGGGAGGGTCCGCCCATAAGGGGTTATACTGGGGTGGTAACGGACCGGCGTCCACTTCGCGGGACGGGGGGGAGGTTGTCATAGTAGAGTTTGGCAGAGGATTCACCGTCAGTGGAGCGGCTGGAGGGGAATTTGAAGAAAACACTGCAGACACGCAAAACTCAATGAGGGTTGGCTCATATGCAGCACAAAGTAACGGAACAAGGACGAACCGTGTTTGAAGATACCCGCGTAAGGCGTGATCGTTGCGGTCGGCGGAGTCTCTCTGGTCCTATGTTCCAGGTAAGCGTTGGTGTCTATGCAATGGGCAGAGCCTGTACCTTTTACGAAACCAAAAGACTCCTGCGCCAACGGCTGCCAAAAAGAGAATAGGCACAATAACCTTCGAGATGATGAGTCTATCTGAATGGACCAAAGTATGCGGGGTCATAGCTACGTACTATCACGGCAATAATTCCCGGTGTAAGATGACGACGATGCCCTCCGTCCATAGTAGCCGATGGCTCAGACGCTGGGGTAGAGGACGATGGGGATGGTGAGCCTGATCTAGGAACGAGAGAATAGCCACACAGTTGAGCAGGCGAGGGGCATCTCAGATCTCATGGTAAGGCTTCACATACCCGTCCAACAACTGCAATTCGTTGAAAGCCAACTTTTGTTGGTCAGCAATAGCCGAAATGTCCACAGTGTATAAGGTTTCCCTGTCCAGCCCGCTCTCCCAATACAAGATCTGCTGAAACTCTCCATAGGGACCAGTATCGTGCATAAACGTTTCTTTGATGCTCATCGGGTCACTAGATCCTGGCTTTGGGGATATTGTAACCCGTTTGACGGGATGGTCTTCAAAAAGCGAGCCCCAGAGAATAAAAGTACCAGCGGAAGTCACGTTGAATCTGAGGCTGTCGTTGCGTCCTTCGGTAGCCATTTGACGGGTGACGGGGCTAGTTGTACCGTTGGGGAACGTTACTGAGTCGTTCAAGACGAGTCAATAAACGCTGGAAAGGTTTGGATGGTAATGGATAGGGGGGCTTACTGGTCGCTACTTTAGGTTCGGGGGCCCAGCCTGAAGAGTCATTCTTGAAGTCAAAGTACGGGTTGGGTTGATTTCCCTCCACGACTGCTTCGATCGTGCTGTTCTTTATCTCTTTCCTAGATCCGGCTGTTTGTAAGATCTATGCTAGCGCTCCAGACGGATAATCGTGCTCACCCCGGATAACCCAACCCGATGGTAAGGTCAGCATACTGAAACGCTAACATTTCTCCCCCGACTACCGTCAACGTTGCGTTGTGTTCCTTATACTGCATCCCGGTCATACTTCCCAAAAGTCCCCCTTGCGGGACATCGAAGGTCTGATCGACATTCCGCTCATCCACGGAGAACCTGTATGATTCCTTCGTGCCGGTACCATACACGTAGATTGCGGTTCCTAACCAGTTGAAGGTTATGGATGCGTCCGCCTTGGTGGAGTTGTGAAAGTCGGGGCCTCTTCCTTGTCGTTGGTAACCGATGCTGTCAATGGCGGGGTAAGCGAGCTCCCATCCCTCGGACGCTTTGGTACGTGGGCCTCGGGCAGGGGAATAAGTGAGGGAGGCTGTCTGGGATGGGATTGTTAGGTTGTAGGGTAGGGGATCTGCCATGCTCTATCTGAGAAATGAGAGGTGAATTAATAAGGGGAAGCAACCGAGCTATTGCTGTTTTCGGCACAAGACAGGTGAAGTGGCTTGAAGGTTCATATTCTGGTGGATATGACAGGAGCGAGAAGGTGGACTTCATACTAAGGTTATGTCGATCAAACATCTCGATGATGTTGAGATCAGATCCCAATAACGGGGAGGATGATAAGGTTATCAAGTCGAGAGTCGCGATGTACGGTCGTTATCTGGTCCCCAAGAGCTCAAGCAATCATAGTCTGGCAGAGTCTAGCCGAGGTGATTCGCGTTCAGTTTGCTGAGACGAATTAACGGAGGGTAACAACACACCGAAACTATTCCTTGGTCACACCTCCCCTTCTCCCACACCACATCTCGTAAAGGGCAATGGCTCCAATCGTCATGCTGTTACCCAGCTTCCTCGACAAGTGGATTTGAACTCTCTGGCGGAAAAAATTAAAGGCTGCAGCTTGGTAAGTCCGCCTCCCCATGGCTGATCGGTAGAAAGTCAGGGTATCAGATGATGTCCTCGAAGGCGCAGGTAAATGTCCTTGCCTCACAAAGAAGCTTCCTTCGAGGCGTCGAGTCATGACACTCGAAGATCGCAGTATGAACAAGGCCGCGCCAGAACTTCATGTCTGCCATGCCGAGATTATCCTGAATAACGCAAAAGCTACACATAGTAACGGTTCTTCACAGCAAAGATTGTACGTACAGAGTCCCGTGGTTGTTCTACGAAAGAGAATTGACACATCCATCCATATATTCGGGACGGCCAACGATGAAGCTTGAAGTCCCAAGACCGCGTAAGCACAGAAAGGGAGGGGGTATCCATCGGGGGCCGCACCGTGGACGACGCTGGAACGTCGAACGTAGAGATTAGAGCACGCAAACTCGTACCACTGTACTTCTATCCTCGACTTGGTTGCCTCCCTTGCATTTGAAGGATTGTCATCAATCGAAGACTGTCCAAGACGGCTGATGATCTGATCCCAGTGTCGATCCCTCCAAATTGGGAGGACCAGAAAATCAGAAAAGCACATATCACGTACTAGAGCTCTTGGCAGAGATCGACAAGGCCTTTCACTGTGTAAAGTCATAGCGAACAGTTGGAGGTAAGAATGTAAGGATAACGAAGTGGCAGTGTCCTGCCTAGTGACGTCATGTGAGACTGATCCATGGACCTAACCCCACGATCGTCCCGACTTTCCGTCGGAACCGCTTAGCTTGGACATCGACAACCACCACCCTACCAGAACCCTGCACATCGACTCGAAGCAAGCGCAAAAGCCAGACTTGTCTTCTACCTTGGTCTCTATTTTGATCACAAAGCACAAGATGCCTGCCAAAAAACACCAATCCAAGAACACAGTTACTCCGAAAAAGGCAAGACGATCGCGAGGCGTGCTAGAAAACATCCAAAATCTCCCTCTAGACGTCGTTCATGAGGTACATCACTTTTCCTTACTGGCTTGATCACCTTTTGACACGTCTACCTCGCATATTGTACAGATATTTGGCTATCTGCATCCTCAGGACCTTCTAAGACCGTCAAGGACAATGAAAACAATACGCAAACTCGTTCTTGACAAATCTGCCGCGCATGGATAGAAAAAAGCTCGAGAAAAATCTGGTGTACCCGAAATAATTCCGACGATGCGCGAGTCGGCGTTTGCGAGTCAGCTGCTTGACACGTACTATTGGGTGCGCGATCATATCTTCTGTCCACGGGCCTAGGCTAACAACGCTATCTTACAGCACCGTACCGCGACAAACATTTGTTTTACTGCACCCATTCCCGATGTTGCCTCTATGGAAAACGGAACACTTGTTCATTCCTCGTTATTATCGGTCACAAATGTCCGAATAAAATATGGGCGAGTTCGTGCTGCGATATATGAGATGACTCTGACCTCGCGATCGTGGTGTCCACGAGAGCTGTGGAAGTAACCGAGTCGATAGCCAGGCTATACAGTATCGATACGTCGATTGTGACGATAGAAAAGATGTTGAATCTGAATCCAATGGCGGAGCGTGCCGATTGCTCAGAAAGACATGAAAGACAATTGGCGCGGCGGTCTGAAGCGGTACGTTCACGTAGTTTCCTGCGCGTGAGATGTTCAGGGTTGACCGGAGCACAGGTTGAATTGCATCAGCGTCACCAGTTCGCTGCTGTTTCGAGAGAATTGTTGGATGTTGTAGAGAAGATAGAGGGCCAGAAGACACAACGTCTAACCGGGAGCAGGTGGTAGGTGAAAAATGACGAGGTACAAGAATGGTATCAATGCAACTGTTGCGACTCCAAGAACACCCTTGACAATCTGAAGGTCCATATATCGGAAACGTGAGCTAACCCGTTACACTGAAGTTGAACTATCTAACGGGAGATTTAGTTGCGATATCACCACTGTAACTGTCAGCGATTGGCGGTTCGAACCCAGTAAGAGTGTATCTGAGTGGAGTGGCACCTCGACTGTAGAACTACCTGTACCTGCCATTCTTTCTAAACCAATTTGCAGGCAACAAGGATATCCGTATACCCGCAACCTCTTCTATTCCCGAGTCTTTAGGTCAGCAGCTATGCGTATGTACGATCCCCACTTTGTGGATTGATCGAGCGTGTACAATCAATTTGTCCATCCTTATTTGATTCCCCCGAGTCTCCCAGATTTTCTCCATCTTCTTGCGCCGTTTCGAGCTGCCCCAATAGCTGGACTGGACGGCGCACTCCCATCTCCCGCGGTAGAATTCGCCCATAAGGGGTTGTACTGGGGTGGCAACGGACCAGCGTCCACTTCGCGGAACGGTTGGGAGGTTGCCGTAGAGTCTGACTGAGGGCTCAGTGCAGAGGTTGAAGGGGGATTTGATGAAAACACTGCAACTACACGAAACTCAATGAGCGTTGGCTCATATGAAGCACAAAACACAGACGAACCGTTTTCGAAGGTGTCCGCGTAAGGCGTGATTGTTTTGGTCTCCGTCTTTCTGGTCCTATGTTCTAGGTAAGCGTTGGTGTCTATGCGATGGACAGAGCCTGTACCTTTTACGAAACCAAAAGACTCCTGCGCCAACGGCTGCCAAAAAGAGAATAGGCACAATAACCTTCGAGATGGTAAGCCTATCTGAATGGACCAAAGTATGCGGGGTC
>JANHQD010003024.1:0-15813 GCA_024721195.1 Marasmius sp. AFHP31
CCCCAAACGTGGATGGAAAAAAAAAATTCAACCTCAGAATTTGTGCCATTCCCACACCTCATGTGACCTCGGCTAATGGTCGATGGGTGTGAAAGTCACCTGCCTTAGTTCAGCTACTTATTATACCTTGCAATGGTATTAAAGATTTTGAACAGACTGCACTGCCATAGCTCTCTCTATTTCACTGGTGAGACCAAGGAATTATGATCTTAACCCCATGCTGGTTGAATGACAATGACTAAGCCACTCACCACAACAGAGTCACCATTGTCTTTTGAAACACAATAATGACATGATAGAGTATGCTGCTAAGTTTGCTGATGTTCTCCACCAACCACTGACTGGCACGGAACTGACATGGAACTGACATGGAACTATTTATTTATCAATAATCAAGAACCTCACTAAATTACCTATGCATGCACATCCACAGACAGTCCACAGATCTCACATGGAGTTGCCACAACCACAATATCTGCCGAATACAAGCCGACCCTCATTGCAAGTCAACTCATATCACAGCTTGCGATGTGAATATGTGCCCCGAACCTGTAAACTGATTGCTGCTGAAGCAGTAAAGCATGGTAATTCTTGTTGTCTTCAGTGTCGAGTTTCTGGGTACAAGGCCATTCGTGCCATACAGCTATTGCACGGAGCATGGTCACACATACTTAGGCTCATCAATATTCAGCACAGGTGACAATTGAATGTTAGAATAAATCACTCAGGGGTCCATAGACTGAAGAGCAGCTGCCACACGTTTGTAATACTACCGGACAATATTGTTTGGCCATTGCTACTTATCTTGTTATCTAGAACAACTTCTGCCATACTCTTCAAAATTTTGATCCCTTGTAATCTTGGAATGTTCTATCCATCTTGAGGCCTCAGAACATCAAGATTCAGATATCACTCAAAGAAACATTACATCAAGTATAGTCACCATGATACTACTCATCTTTCCGAGAGTAGCCTATCTTATCACCACATGCATGCTGCCAGTGAATTGGTAATCAAAGATTTCAGCACCTAAATTTGAATTGGCTCACTCAAGATGGTAGCTGAGTACAATGTTACTATAGGGGAGTCAAATCAGCTTGGAAATGTTAGCCACAAGACCTACATATTCTTATGGTATATACAAGGATATTCTGACACTTTGCTTAGCTTAGATCACTAAGCCTGACCTTTAGAACACACCCAAAGGTGAGGGAAATGTGTGGGAAACAGGTAGGCAGCTATGCAGAGGTACTAGAAATTACCCCGGGGAACCGGGTCATACTCTGGGCGGGGGGAAATGCACCTCCCCCCGTAATGACTTCTTGTACGGGGGGAAAATGAGTGTCCGGGGGGGGAAAATAATATTTTCCCATTTGGACACTCATAGAGACCAGTTGGAAGGACCAGCTATTTTTCAAAGCGCAGAAAGAGGCAGAACGGGGAGGGGTACAGTAGTGCGTGGGAGGTGGGATTGAGCCATTAATGGTAAGCGTAGAGCGGGGTGAACGGCTTCTCCCCGCCATTAATGGAGGCACGAGAAAATATAAGGTGGGGAGAGCCGCCATTAATGGTGAAAACATTCAACGGGACAGCTGCCAATCATCATAATGGCGGTGGATACCTTTCCAACGAACCATTACAATGAACCTACATGGACTCCTCTTCTAAGATCCATCCGCTCAGGTTCACGAACGCAGAAAACTGCCAAAAATCACTCTCCATACTGAAAACTGAATCACAATCCTCACTCATCCCCCATCTCACAATCTTGAACCTCGTAATCGGCCGGGACCGGCTCGTCTTGGAGCACAAAATACTACAAATCCGAACGAATATTCGTTTATTGTACCCTGAAAATGTAGATATTCTCCTGGATAGGCTCCCCCAGTACGCGAAAATTCTCAGCGAGTGGGCGCGCTTTGTGAAAGACAAAATCGTTTTGGAATAGCTTGCAATCCAGACCACCGCTGCTACCAACAATTTGTTCAACACTTTCGAGGAACGCCGAAATGCTCTGGATATGTTCCACCCCCAGTTCAACCTGATGTCCACCATTAGCGACTCCTTTCGAAGTCTTACGAGGCTCCAACTCATGCTGACCACAGAAAAAGTTGTCGACGTAATCGGGTTCATCTGTTCATTCCCACATCTCCAAAAACTCAACATACGTGCCGACGCACTCGATGCGCGAGAAGATCAGCTTTCCACTGTATGGACGCCCAATACGTAACCCACTCTCGAATACGTCGATATCTCCGCCTCCGTGTCCAGACATACGATAGGTCGTGATGTATGGAATAGCTGGATGAACGTACAGCCGCCGCTCTCTCTCAAGGGCCTGTCTCTCTTCATGTTTCCGGTTTACAAGGCCACATCGATCCCTCACCACGCCAACGCCCCCAGTCTCTACCCCAGTCTCTACCCCAGTCTCTACCCAAACTTTGCCCCCCCCCCCCGGATTGGTGCACGATCCGTATCGGCCTAGCGGTCATTTCGAGCACTGGGTCGGGGCATTCTTAGTGCTTCCGGTGTGAAGAAAAGTAGCAGTAGTAGCGAGGAGAGAGGAGGGCAGGGTGACTGTAGAAGCCAATTCCGAGGTTTACACTGTCGGGTCGGCGCGGAGCAAGATAGACCGAGCTTCTCGCTGTCTCCGGATTGTCTGGAGAACATAAGTCAACGTCAGTATGGAAGTGGAAATAATGGACGGAAATAACTTACCAGGACGCCTCAGTGCGAACCCCAGCCATTGATCCTCCTGTCCGCTCCAACAGCAACAAGAACGAAACGCCCCCATGATAAGAGGTCCAAGCTTCCGCCTCAGGCCTCGAAGTTCCGCCCTCGCTCCACAGGGCTACCCATATGGGATATGGTACACCGTACGGAGATGGTACGAGAAGTAGAGCTGGAAGTGGGACGGGTAGGCCTAACAATTCCAATCTTTACAAGAACCCTGGCAGGAACGTTGTTTTCGGGGGGTGAGGAGAGAATTCGATAACTCGGCGACCCGTAGTGTTTCGCCACAGTTTAAAGGGTATGCCATTCGTCTATCGTACGATTCGGGACGATGGTAGACATGAATGGTTTCGTCATGCGTTGTAAATGGCGTGTCTTCGTCGGAGGCAAAGCCACCTGCCACACTTGACCTAGATCTCCAACACGACTTCGAACAGACAGCCTATGGGTGCTAACGACGACGCATAATGGGCGTTGATACCAAGAGAACCTAACGCTGGGGCTGACATCAACCTTGAGATCTGAATAGAGAGCTCGGACCTCGCAATCCCGGCGAAAAATGGCAGGTGGGTAGGGTAGATAGGACGGAGGGAGGCTGAGGACGACAGCTCCCGGAAACGACATCGAGAGCCATATGAAAAGCAAACTGAAACGAATAAGACTTCCACAAATCTAGATGCAATTGACTTTGGCGTGTAGGTATTCTCGTCCGTATAACGATCTGAGTGATGTCCACGAGTCGCGCAACGACATTGCCATGTAGCCTGTTACCGAGGCGAAGCTTTCATATCAGCAAGATGTGGAGAGGAGGAAAAATATTCATACGTACGAGGGTAATGGTGCCGTATAGCGAAGCTGAGCCCTGTCAATCCTCCTAAACATCACTTGCCTCTCTTCCTTCGCCTCCCCAGCCTTCCCCAGCCCCTCCCTGATATAGGTCGAGCTGGCTACCTTGGTGGCATCGACAAACGCCTTCCAGTTCAACACTGTGTTGGATAACTAGCCTCTGATGATGGACAGTAGCTTTGCCCCCGCCTCTCGAAAGCTGTCCCTCGAGTTTACGATTCCTCGACCTCACAAGCTCTTCTACATCTCTCGCATGCCCGCCATAATAGTACTTGCATGTCTTCGTGTTCCGCCGAAACACTCCCCCCTCGCCCACCAACAGGTCCTCCGTCCCATCCAACGAGTGCTTTGTGGCGAGTGAAACTTCTCGACGCACTTGCCTCCCATTTGCCCCCATCCTGTCACCTTCACGACTATCAGCCGCAAAGCTGGCGAAAAACGAAACCGGTGAGAGCAAGCTGTGTATCTCGGTCAACTTGAGGTTGTTGCTCCGAGTTATTAGTCGTCTCTCCTCGGAGAATTCGCAATGAGGTCTGGTGTCGTTAGTGACCGATGTGGACGGGTTGGTATCGGTAGGTAGGTAGGTTAGGATTTCGGTCTCGGGTTTCGGTGTGGTCTCTGGTGTAAGATGTAATGTGATATAGGGTTCCGACTCGAAGCTAGCGGGGCTGGGAGCGTTGACAGGTCGAGGTTGGTTTGGGGCTGAAGACACTGGGCGCCATGGTTGTCGATTCTCCATTCCAACAACTGCCAAAATGCACTGTTAGCCAGGCTCTGAGAAAGAGCATACTAGTACGTACAGGCAGTTTGTCGTGATAAGGTAGGCGTTCACAGCAAGTTCGCCTAAACATTGGGAATTATGTTGCGTTTGGAGCGCATCTCCTGCGAGGAAGCTTCTGAAATTGGGTAGCCTGAAGTGGTATACGAGCTGTTTTGATGGCTAAGACCTGATTTTCGAGTCAGGACAGGTAAGCGCCTGCATAAAGCAAGGGTTTTAGCGAAGATATGACGAGAAATTGTGGACGGCACGTACGAAGGTCCTTCATCGTAGAATCATCCGTGAGACCCGCAAACCATATGCGTTCCTTCCTTTGCACCTATCCTCGGGCATATATTAGTCATATTCCTTCTGGCTGAGCCGGCACCGATCCCAACAACTTTGAGATATGAGAATGAGAAGTCACGTCAACAGTACTCGAGTGCAGAGGAAGGTACCTTTTTAGCGTGTTTTTCATGCGCTTCTTGTGTCATTAAAACCAGGAAGTAACCGATGGGTAATTTTGTAACGAGTTGCGTCTGAGAACGCGAGATCAAGCGAACGAACAAGGTGATTCATGATAGTTTGTGGTCAAGGGAAGATGTCACGCCCTGTCATAACCAATGTCACAGTTCCATGAGGGCGCTTGATGCTAGCGCCCACCTCTCTTTTATACTGTCACCATCGCGGAGTCGGTCGATCAATCGTCTTTTTCACCTCGAATAGGGCTGTCCTGGGTAATTCGGAACTTCGGCCTCTCAATGCCTTTCTATATCTGCCAAATTCGATTGGAACTCGCACTCGGACTGCGTAAAACTTACCATAAGGTCCCCAGATTCACTGGATCTGTCCGTCGACTTCCGAGTCTTCGAAGACCCTGCGATCAAAGTTGGGCCAGTAAGAGTCTCTACAATTCTATCCAAATGAAATGGCCCGTTGAGCTCATTTCCTTGGAGCAGGAGTCCCCACGTCCCCGACACCAATCTTCCATCACCGCCCATCTTGGAGTCTGTGTCGTTACCAAAAGCCCCTCATCAGCGAAAACAGTTTTGGCCGCGCTCAAAATCACGCTACTGCTTAATGTATCACGACCAAAGCGTGACCTCCCTTCACTTTCGGATTCTTGCTATAGTTAATGACTCGTTCTGAGGTCCGACCAAAGAGAGGACCTGAATAAGCGTGTGGGTTGTCCTATCGATACCCCGCGCCCGGGCGCTGGAAGTCGATACGCGGAACTTGTAGGCTCACGTGACCCCATTAGGTTAGTCGCGCTTTGGTCAATGGTATTCCTTCGTGACTTTGCTGAGCAATTCCTCCTGCCTTTTAGTCAGAACCCCCAATCCACGGGACTCGCTCTGTAAAAGGTTTTCCTGACGTACTGACTCCTCAGGAAAAGGTATAAAAGAGGCTTGTGCTTTGGCTGATCGTACCACCAAATTCAGATCCAACAATCCGAAATGCACTCGAACATGCCCAATACCGTTGACCTCTTCCCCGCCTCAGCCCCCCTCATTGCTCGCAACGCCCTCATGGTCTCGCCAGGGATCACGAAAGAGTCCACCGAGGAGTTGCTGTTGGTCCTTCAAGAGAACCATAACAAGCACCATGCCTTCTTCGACGACAGAGGCTTTCACAAGTACGCACTACCCCGATTTTGTGTCCCCGCTATCTTCCTCCGTTCTTATTACCACGCAGTCATCTCGCACACCGAGCACTGGCCCTCTGGGCTCTCGGCGCAGACAAGGTCGCTATAAGGCAGACTTTCGAAATCGACTCCAGGATTCAGCGACCTAGGTTCAAATCCCCAGAGCCGATCGCTGCTGAGAATTTCATCGAACATCTCGGTGATCCAAGGTGCCTCGACACAACCTCATCACTGTCGCTACTTCTAATCTAATCAAACTCGCCTTAGCTACTATGATGCTTACCTCACCTATTTCACCGCCCAGCTCAACGACAAGCCCGCCGGCCAAGTCATCGAGGAACACATTTTCTCGTCTTCTTTCAACTTTGGTAGGGTTAATAAGAACGGCGAATCACCCGAAATGCTGTGTCGATTCCTGGACGTTCTTGTGCATCCCATGATCCATGTGGGATACGGCGTGGAATTTGGCATTCCTGGTGTTATTGCTGAAGGTATGTATGCGAAACCCCCCGCTCGGACGGGGTTATTCTATACGAGATTGCTCACGATAATTTTTGGTTTTTAGGTCTCGCTCTAACCGCCATTCATGGAACGATCAGCTCTCGAATTATCCCCGCTAGTCTTTTCACTCTGACGGTGAACCAGGATGACAAGATGACCGGAATCATTCCTGACGAAGTGCCATTGCCGGACCAAACGAGTCTGCATGCCTTCTCCCTCCTCGCACGCATCTTGAAAGACGACAAACCTTGGACTTATACCAACTTTTTTGAGGAGTTTTCTCTTGTCATGGAACGTCAGAACGAAACCATTCTGAGACTGACAAACCAGTGGTCCCACTTCGACGCGGCCGACAAGGAGGCCGTCGACCACAAGATTGAAGAACTCGTGTGGATGAACACCCTGTTGTACGCTGTCTCTGGATATGGCACCAAGGGAAAGGTGGAAGGAGAGTTCAATGCCGATTTCTTCACGTACGTCGGTGCCTCCTTTCTCTGGTCGTCTCGTTACTAACTTCGTTTCCTCCGAATGGGAATAGCATGCATCTCATTACCTCTCTCATATTTCTTCCAGGCCTCGTCTCTGCCCTATCCCTTCGGTCGGGGAAAATGCTCCTCCGTACCTACTTCTCGGTAAGCTTGGCGACCTGGATCGCTCGTGGGAAACCAACACTGGACATTGGAGCTTTCTTCTCCGATTCGATTCCCTCATTCATTGCTCCCGGAAGCTCCGATCCGACGATGGAGGAAAGTAGCCAATGGTCCAGCCTCATCGAGTACTCTATCAGCCACCCAGACGACCATTTCGTGAAGATCCTTAGGGCTCTGTCGCACTGTGCCAACAAGTACGGGTCCAAGAAAAATTTTGACGTGACGGAGCTACGCGGAACTGAGATGATAGATGGAACTTTGTTTTTGAGAGCTGCTCTACTCACGGCGAAGAGAATGGTCGAGCTTGGACAATCGGGGAAGGAAGAATGTTGGGATAGGCCTGGTTACTACGAGTGATTGTGGTAGAACGGTGGCTCGTTCCGTACCGATTTACCCAACCCACTACCGCCTTTCAGATAGTGCCAAATTCTATTTCAGGTCGACCACGAACCGCCAATACATTGCCTCTCTGGCAGCCTGCAGCCCGAGCGGCGAGCGCCGCGAGAGTCAGTCGTGACTCGTGCACGTGCGTGAGAGTATTATTCGGTTTCACTTTCGCAAGCGTTCACACTTTTCACCTGAGCCATCACCACTTCAGTTATCGTTCGAATACGCGACACGCTCTTTCTTTTCTAATCACATTGAATTGTTCTAACATCGTCTTTATAGGCGACGAATCATCAAGAGTCCGTGACCTTCCTATCATTCCTGTACCAAGATAGACAACAAAGCCAGGGTCTGGTGCGATCCTTTCCATACAACTGATCATCTATGTACCAGTACCGAAGCTGTGTGCTATTGGACTATACACCAATAAGAAGTCAAACAAGGTGCGTGAGATACATATCATCATACCGATTCTCACGAGAGTGTCACGGGGAAGAGTAGAGTTTGTATGCGTCACTACGCCAACGACCCAAGAGTTGGATCTCGTAGTCGCTATAACTTGCTGAGGGCGCTGATGAGCCAGCACCCCGACGGAAGCTATGGCCAGGATACAGAGTGGATTTGAGCTTAATGGCAGATATGTGGCTTTCGGGTATTGAGATGAAAACAGCGTGACGGAGAGGCTCGCTGCCAGAGCTGGAGAACAAGGGAGAGTCAAGGGGTAATGGGTGGGAAGAGAATAGTTTCCGAAGAGCGGATACGACGCATGTGGATCGGTTTGGAGCTGCGGCGACCAGAATGGCTATACCTTTTCAAAATGGGTCTGTCTTTGAGGCTGAAAGAGTCAGGTGGATATGGGTGGGACTGTCGAAAGAGGGGAGGAACCCGATGCACCCGCGGGTCAAATGAACAGCGGGGTCAAATTTCTCCTTGTCCCCACCGTAAACTCGCCTGCTCGCGCGAGCCGGTTTGGCGGCTGCATCAAAGATGGGCCCATCGATGGCTCAGCAATTTTTTGGAGAATGCTGAGTATAATCAGAAGTTTTGGATTACGCTCGCGTTTACCATAGAAACGCTTGATGCCCTGCACGAGCCTTTGAACAGTTGGTGACTCACGATTATCGAACAACATCCCGGCATCAATGTGCAGCGATTTGACGCTGGTAAGGTATTCTTTGATGGTCTTAAGCATCAAAGCCCGTTCCCCCAGGCTCCCAATTCATTCCAAAATGATGAGTTGTGGCTGGAAGGTATTGGCCAGGGGATTTCAAGGGGTAATGATCGAGCCTCGCGAAGTCGATATAGGAACGCTGGCCGGTGGAGTAAGTCTCCCTAGTGCTGGATTCATGGCCATGCCAGAGAAAGAAGGCAATACGTCGAGAGAGGCGAGTGTGCGTTTCAAACTAATGAGCTGGGACTTCGGAGAGGAGGGTTTGCGTTGGGAACAGGAGGCAGTACTGGAAACCAGAAACGGCGTCAGCCAAAGCATTCTCTGCGGAAGGTAGCCAAACACAGGAATAGGAGAATTGAAGTGGTGTGGCGAGCATGAGGACAATCCTGACGAGAGGCATGAAATGCTGGGAACGAAAGGTACCAGTCGTCAACCAAGACACTACATCTTGGTTGTCGCACTTGAAAACGTGACAGCCCTGCCATTCGTAACCTCAGTGCATGATTGCTCGGAGTACGGTATAGTTCCTTGAACTGGATGTCCCGTTCCCGGTATTGTCGTGGGGAGCGGGTAGAGAACCATTGAGACCCAAAGATTCCACCGAGACCTTTCCGCCCACTAGCGCCCGTAAAAAAGGTCGGGCTTCTCAAATTCTCCTAGGTTCTGTCCTTAAGGAGGTCTAGCAATCTCACCTCCAGATGTATCGGGCTCAAAACGGTATTCCTTGTCTCCCTTTTTGACACTCATAGAACCAGATCGATTCTGAAACGATGTACTCCATTTGCGGAACCGTCTTCAAAATAGTAGGTGGCTCGATTCGAATTGTTATTGTGTTTAGTATCTTACGGCGACAAACCACCACCGCTTGTGACTTGACGAAACTGCTAGCCACCTCGCATCAAAAACAGTGCTCCATATCCTAATAAGGCTCATCAATAATTGGTAGAACTGTTTTGTTGGCTCCGGTGGGTACAGCTGGACCCACTGGACACGCAATCGCTACTACGATCACCGCAGCTCTGAGCGCCGTCCCGAACTGACTGGTAAAGCACTACAGAACAAAGCATAAGCGATGAGTATGAGCGTTCGTCTTTCGGTTTTTAAACCACTGCGAAGTATGTTTTCCGGCACCTCGAACATCCAGCACAATCATGGCTACCCAATTCTGTACTAACTGCAATGCCAGAGTCGACAGTGACGGGAAGTGCACCAGTTCCACTTGCAGCGCTAAGAATTGACCTGTATGTTGACGTCTCACGAGGTTTCTCCCCGTCGTCATCCTACTCGTTTGCCACCCGCCGCTTCGGGGAATTTCTAGCGCGACTCACAATGAACGCTACCTCTTGCTCGCCGTTTTCCAACTAAACTCATATCGTGAGTCTGTCAGCCACTGTCTTCCCCTAAATGTTTATTGAGACAATGCACTACAGTTCACTTTCGTTCACTGCATGGTTATCCGTCTTTTGTGTCCCAAGTTCTTTTTGTGCGCTTCTGCATTGATGTCACCTTGTCTGCCTTCAACAAGCTCAAGGGATTTGTTGGATACGGTCCCTCGGTTGTCTGATTCGCCTTCGCTCGCCAAAAGGACACTGGATCCCCTTCAGCTCCGTGGAGCAACCCACGAAGTTTCAACTCCCTCCCCATCTGTTGCGATTAATCCCCAACTACACTACTTTCAACTATCGTAATCGCAGTCCTCGGATCGCAGTCCATCCTCAATCATTTCTCCTTCAGCCAGTGCAATCGCTCAATGATTCGGCTTCACCATATCTTGTATTTTTAGCGGGCCTCCGCCATCTAGAGTTGTAGCATAGACATATATTTATTCAAGGCTCTGACAGTTTCTATACTTTTTACTTGCTCGTCTCACTACTATACAAGTACATCATCTTTCCCTAATAGGCTATAACGCAGAATATTAGATTAGCCCCATTTCATACAGAACATGTTTACTCTTTTGATGTTGTCCTTCGGCGCCTTGATTCGAGGATGGGACCCACAGGGCATAGCTCCCCAACCTAGTTACAATATTGAAGTGGTCCGCTCGTGGCCTTTGGATCTCGACTGATGTGCGTCAACGCGGGTTAGGTTTAGATACAGGAAGTGGTTTATGGGCTGAGTAACCGTAGGTAAACACTGGAAGTAAATCAAAATCTGTACGCGCTACATACGAGCCATTGTCGCAAATTTGCGGTCGACATCATAATGGGGCTGTCTGATCATACCAGCTGTACATAATTCACCCCAGTCTCACATTGACAGCTGTTTGCATGTTCGTAGCACATCCTGGGCGCGCGAGCCCTCGATGAATCAGCTATATAATTTGCACGTTCTGCAATACAATTTGTGGGGTGGGCCTATGTATCTCAGCTTGCTCGTCATACACGGACTGCCGACAGGTCTGGGTGGCTCTTGATTTTGTATAGCTGGAGCAAATTTGTAATATGAGGCTCGCGCGCCCAAAATGTGCTACGAACATGCAAACAGCTGGAATACCTTACGAATACAATAAAATCTCAATAGTAAGTCACCTTATATGGTACCTTGTCGGCAGAACATTTTTATAGCAATCCCTTAAAAGGCACATATTCTGATTCGCTTATACTATGTCCTTTTAAGGCCTTATATTCAGTTTCTGTAAATTTGCGACAAAGTGGTACAAACTACTCGACCGGTTTGTTACTCACGGCTACTGTACATCAAATCAAGAAATCGTAAATTACAAGCAAAGCACAGACACATTCAAGAGACAGAATCATGAATTTTACAATCGAACAACATTCGATACTTCTCGCAATACACACAACAAGATACGCCCGTTTGCAGCGGAGCGCTGTCGATGCATGCGCCATTCGATTCACGGTTAAACCATTTAGAGCGCGAACTTTTCAATCGCCTCGACCATCTCGATCGTCTCACGAGGCTCGAAGATGAGGTCGCAACGGTCGTATCTCGACCTGAACCCGTTGGCTTCGAAAGGCGCCATCTTCTCCGGAGTAGTCTCCGGGGCCAGGTAAACCCTGAAAGCACGAACAACTCCAGCGATGATGAGTCGCATCTGATAAACGGCCATGCTATGGACAGTGATGAATAAACAATAGTTGAGAAATGAATAAAGTCTCACTTTCCGCCGGGGCATCGGCGCGTTCCGACACCGAAGGGAACGAGAAGCTTGCGACGTTCGTCGTAATGTTCATCACGCAAGAGCCAACGGTCCGGGTAGCTGACGGAGACAATGAGGTCCGATTTGTTGGGAGAGAGAACTATAATCGCTCACAACGTGTCTGAGTCAGGGAACAGATCCGGGCGCTGGCGCGTGAAGCTGAGAGCTTGTGTGGTCACAACTGTGCCGGGAGGGATGAAGTGTCCCATGAGCACAATACCGTTCTACATCCACATGTTAGCTCAGTACTGGACATCTGCTTAAGAATATAAGAAGACGTACACCTCCAACGACACGACTGCCAGTGAGGGCGACGGGTGGCCTAAATCGCAAACCCTCTTTAATGGCAGCATCCTGGATGTGCAAGTTCAGAAAGTTTTTTTTTGACACGCAGGTTGCGTTGGACTTACAAGATAGACGAGCGACTCCAGGTGGTCGTTACCATTGACGGTCTGCAGCTCATCCCAGAGCTTTTCCTGGACTTCAGGATGCTTGGCCAATTCGTAGAAGATAAACCTGTAATGAGACGAAGGTTAGTCCTTATGTTGGACTTACTTTGAACGCAACTTACGCAAGAGTCGAAGAGGTTGTTTCCGTCGCAGCCAATCTATACTCGTGTGTTAGTAGCCGAACGACTGGCGTTTGACAATGAAAAAGAACTTACACTTGACCTGCCATCTCCGCCGCGATACCTTCCTTTGTCCAATGGATAGGCTCTCCCTTGGAGGGCTCCTGAGTGAGGAGCTTGTACACGGTAGGAGGCTCGTCATCGAGGGGTGCCTTTCCTTCTTCATCGTCCATGGCAGCTTGGGCTTGTTTAACAACTTCGGCACCGAGCTAAAGGTCCAAAGGAAGGTATGAGCACAAGATGTGAGATGAGAGCAAGTGAGGGACTGACATCATACAAATAATCCGATGAGCGGACTCGGTACCTGGCGAACTTGGATGGCCCCCAACGCAACCACTTAAAGACCAAGTCTGGTAGCACAAGACGCCAGACGACCAAGAAGTTGTACTGGCCAACAATCTCGGGGAATTCACCTTGGTATTTCCCAATGTCCAGTCCAGCACCAGCGAGGACGACTTGACTATTAGCGAGGGTGAGAAGTCGGAGTTGGTGAACGATGTCGTGCGACTTGTTGGCGGAGGGTCCTCGAAGAGCCTTCATAAAGACCTCCTGATTGTCTTCGAAGTATCGCTGCCAGTATTTGAGATTCTTTGTAGTGCAAGCGACCATGACAGGGTGGCGACGAGGCTTGGCAATGTCCATCTCGCTGAGAACCCATGGTCAATATTTGCAGAGCCCAAGACAGTGAGACTAGCACTTACGGGTACGTGACAGTCCAGTCCAACTCATGGCCGATTCGCAATGCACGAATGGCCTTGGGTGCTGTGTCGAAATTGTTCTTGACAAACGCAGCAGTAACAGCGTCCGGGTCGTTTACCAGCACCATGTTGGGCGCAATCCGGACCATTTGGCCGTATTTCTGTGAGAAGAGATGTTGATATGAAGACAGCCAAGTGAGAGTAGCTGGCTACATACCGGAAGCAATGCATCAGCGGTGAAGGAAAGCTTGCCATGCCATCGTTGCCAGCGAATCCAGAGCGAACTAATAGCAGGAAACCAGGGACCAGGAATCTTCCTGAGGGGATGGAAGGTGACACGATAAATAACCTGCGGGCGACGTTAACATGGAGAGGACATATCGATCAAAGATATGATGTCGACATACCTTTAGGAAGTAGAGGACGATGTAGGCGACTGCAATAGCCACCGGAATGAGTGGCATTGCGAGTGAAGACTTAGTAACTAGAAATTCAAGTACCATGCTGTGCATATGAAGCCTCTAGGTGGTTGCCATGGGCTTCTTATATTCTTCGAGTTCGGCCTTGCCAGCGAGAGCCTACGTCACTTTGTCTCTGCTTTACCAGCATTCAAGATGTTAACAGGACCCCTGAATATACGGTAAAATGAAGATGGAGCAACAGGACCCCTGAATACGCGGTAAAATGAAGATGGCAACAGGACCCCTGAGCATACGGTAAAACGTTTGAGGCAGGACCTCCACTTTTACATCCACCCAGATTTTCGGGATTTTCATCCGTTTTTGGCCTCAGACATCGAAAAGAAACTCCGAAAACTGTTTTTTTTTTTTCTGTTCCCCGGCGCGCTCGCCGCAATACTATGTACAGTCGTCTTATCGACACGAACAAGATACAATCATGATTCTGACTCATTCGCGCCCTCGAGCTCGTCTGCCTCCTCCGTGCCTAAATCTAATGAGATTGCACTCGAGTTGAGTCCGAGTTACCAGGGGAGAAAAGTGTGGAACAAGAGTCCAAATTGCAAGAGCCTTGATTATCTATCCATGAGACCACAAATCACAGAAGCTGTAGTACAGAACGACAGGAGTGGTTCTGCTGTGGGGTGCCACCACTGTTGCCGCGGAAGAGGTTGCGTGTTCGGTCCTCTCACATGCCCATTTCCATCCGCGCCCAGATCATAGCTCCCACCGACCGCCCAAAAGTCATCCGGACCCTACCCTCCCGGGTGGATCATACTTTTTTTTTTGCCCAAAAACAGCAAAAATCATCCGTTCTATCCCATGCCTGAAGCTGAAGTATCGAAATTCCAGGGGTCCTATGGCAACTACCGAGTTTCGTAAAAGTATCCAAGTAACTGAAGATATTCAAAAACGATAACGATTGATCCCAAAAAAGATACCTAAAATCCATGCTCACCTTATCCACCAATGAGATTGACAAGAATTCGTCACTGATTGCCACAGATGTATTGGGTAGATCAGAGCGTCAGGCTGTTTGAATATATCAGAAAAATGATTATGCTCGGACATGCAGGGTCGCTATTCAATGATAAGATTACGGAGGGCAAGAAAAATGCAAGCTTGCATGCGGAGCGTGCGGAAGGGTAAGAAGTTGGACCTACCGAACTTCTCTGATCCGCCGCCGCCATCTCTGGGGATGTGAGCACATTGATGGAGTTTAGATAGCGTCTAAACTAAGCGGACGCCGGAGAAGCTGAGATTTTCGTGAATTGGGTGAGCGCGGCTGAGATCTGGATCTGAGAGGATCTGAGAGGTCAACGTGGGTGCTCCTGGGTGCTCTAGACTGTGCTGGAGCTATCCAATTCAAAAGTGGAATAAAGCCTATGAGATCCAGGGCGACAGTACGAACATCCAAAACCACAGAAAATATAGTTTTAAGGGGAAAAGTCGAGCCAATCCTCATTCCCGAATCTCAGGCCATATTCTGGGTGGGCCACAGGCAAGGTAAAGTTGAAAGAAGGAGCCTGCGTGGTTCTTAAGCTTGTCGAAGCTCGAATACGGGAAATAACGCGCCGGGAAATTCATGGTGGAGGCACAGGTTGAAGTCCGAGTTTGGTCACGCTCAGGACGATGGGTTTTCCGCTGATATATAAGGTGGGTTTTGGCATCTCCAACCATCGGGTAGGCATTGAGGGAACGAAGGCTCTGATTCCAGAGAAGTGTGTCCTCAGGCTACCCGTCCATGTACGACGGCATCTGGAGAAGACAAACAGGCCTTCCGAATGTCAGACTGGTCACCGGCCGTTTACAACGTTGAGCAAATAGGAGCGTTCGACGAAATTGGATCGGGTATTCATGCTGTAGAAGACGGTCAGAACCAGAAGCGACAACGAAGGATATAACGTACCTCTGATAGACCGTCTGACAGGTTCGGTATCCATTGTTCTCGATCCAGCAGCTCCTTAATAGGCATTGCAGCGCTTGTCCGATTTTCGTCGACAATATTCCATCGATCTTCAACTCATTACAGCACTAGCGACGGCGGCTTTCGTTACGAACGTTCAGTGGGCGGCAATAAAGCAGCTCCGATGTGCATATGGGTGATGTGATTGACAGCCGTCAGGACGGGCCCAGAGTTCACCTCCGCCTCCACATTCTTTGTTGACGACAATCA